>JAHDVE020006472.1:0-117494 GCA_022606495.2 Halesus radiatus | reverse complement strand
TGATTACCTCTGATCAATAGTAAAATAAAAATAGGTCAATTCAGTGTCTGTTTTGAGGTCAATTCTTTGTAAATTCTCTCTTGGCTTCGCCATCCGTGAACAAAACCGTGAGCGATGCTTGCAATGTTTAGAAAACAACTTATTTAGAAACAAGACAAATTCTTTGAATATCCGTCAATAATAGTTAGGTACATATTTAAAACTAGGATAGTGATTTCTAGGAGGCCCAATAGAGCTGTACCAAGTAACAGGAATAGAAGAAAGTCTACCACCAAATCGGCTTGTCCATAAACATACAGAAATAATAAGAATTGGATGGTCAAAACTTAGGTAGTTGAACGGCGTGACGGTAATCATCATAGCCTTAGGCGAAATTAGAACACGTAAATCGATAGAATAACGTTTTTACGAATGTTAGGGTAAAGTGCCGTGGTATGTAAAAACATAGTAAAAAGCAAAATTAGCAAAAATGATGTGAATGTAGGAAGTTATCAAGTACCGAATTTTGTATGTTTACAGAAGACATAATTTAATATTACTCATTTTTTTTAATTAAAAAAATATTATACTGTTTTTGATGTTATCGCGATTTTACCGCTGTGTGTAAAACGCAATATTTCTGTTTCTGTAAGTAAAAACACAGTTTCTACGTTGAAGTTACTGCGTATATACTTATATTTACGAACATGATGTGCATTTATCTACCACCTTGAAATGCATTCTCTCGCCGCACTGTCTTTCATTTTATGGCGGTGTCCCTATGACGTTTAAGCTATGTTTGTTGATACCATTTTTCATGTTCTATTGTTCTAAAACCTGTTTTTTACATAAAATAAAGATGCAAATTGTTAAATATCTTATTAAACTTATAAACACAGCAAAATATTATACTGTTTTTTTACGTACCACTATTACTTGATAAACATTCACCATTGGTAAGTAAGAATAGAAAAACGCGTACTTTCAGCAGATATTATTATTTTTTATAAACTTTATTGTAATGACAATATAGAATAAGGGTCCACAAGTGTTTTGGAAAAAAACACAGCACATTGGGCCAATTGTAAATTTGGTAAAAGGTTAAACAAACTATACCCTTTATTCTGGAGAACGACTCCCGTGGTAATTTACTGTGTTTTTACTTATCACGACAATGTAGATCTGCATTCATGGCGAATTATAGCTAAAATTTTCGATTTTATCATAATATACGGTAAATATATGATTGACAAATCATTTACCGGTAAGTAGTCGAGATGTTCAAAGAGTTAGGTACCCTTGCGTAGTGGGTAGGTAGAAACTAGCTACACAGCAACAGTTTTCCACTAAGTGGAAAATAAACCCTACAAAGATGGATGTGAGAGGGATTCATATATTGACAAGTTATTCGTAACCCGGGAAATTTTGTCTTCTAGGGATTTGTATTCAAAAGGATTTCGTCAAACTTTTACATGAATTTGGTTGATAATATGTGGTCATTGAATAGGCCGAAATTATTAGTGTATTTGATTGCAGTGTTTGTGAACGAGGAATACAACACGGTAGCGGACAGGGCTTTCAAGGTGGCCCAGGAGTATGTGAGGAAGAACGCCAATCTGGGGCTGGCCGTGGACGCTGTGGAGGTGGTTGGGAACAGGAGCGACGCGAAGGGACTTCTGGAGCAGCGTGAGTTAAATAAAAAGTTGTACTGCACCTAACACAAACACATTAGATAGCTTTATTCGAAGGTTACCTATCTGTTTGATAAACTGCAGTGGTCCCGCGACTCTCGTGGATACAATACACGCCAAAGAGACCATTTACTTGTTTTCCCCAGATATTTCGATATTATTGGTATGACATACTACTATCTATTCGAAGGTCGACATCACTGCAGTGCTTCAAGAAGTTCTTCAGCAACAGGTTGCTGACTGCACAGTAAGCAGTAAAATGTCATAATTGATAAATAATGAAATTGATACTTCTGTTAGTGATTTTGTTAAAAAAAATGTAATTTTTATAATAATTATAATTTTAGGTTCTTAAAAATTATTTTCTTTAAGTGTAGAGATTTTATGTAAGATACTTAACTTTAACTTTATCTGATCTCCGGGCTCCGCAATGTATAACTGAGCAGTGACCCCTTTGTCAATTGCTAAAATTATGTAATATGTAAAAAGAAGTTAGATCTTGTTGGCAAATAAATGTTATTATTATGGTAGATGATTTTGAAAAAAGCACATTTAAAATTAAATTTGTTTCTCAGTGACACGAATGGGACATTTCTGAATAATGCATGTATTATAGAGAACAGTTGATAGTGAATAGCGGCGGTTTTCTCTGAAGGGTGTTTGTGCAGTAAACTTCCATAGAAAATATAAGATAATGTAAGACAAACTTCTATTATAATTTGATCATTCATTTCTGGTGCAGTTTTATGATGAATTTCTTTTAGATTTACGTAAAATGTATAATAATTATGGAAAAGACCAACATGGGATTTATGAATAAATAAATAATTTATGAATTTGGTTTTAATAATTAATCACAATTACAATTAGCAAAAACATAATAGATATGTTAACATTTCAGTATGCCGAAAATACGACGACATGGTGACATCAAAGAAACCCCCTCACGTGGTGCTCGACTTTACCATGACTGGCGTGGCATCCGAGACGGTCAAGTCCTTCACAGCGGCCCTGGCACTGCCCACCGTGACGGGCTCCTTCGGGCAGACTGGCGACTTGAGGCAGTGGAGGTCCCTTGACAATAACCAGGCCAAATACCTCCTGCAGGTTATGCCGCCTGCGGACATGATCGCCGAGTGCGTCAGGGCGATCGTGGTGAAGCAGGATATCACGAATGCGGCCATATTGTTCGATGAGAGTTTTGGTAAGTTTCTTTCCAGTATTTTTTTTTTAATTTTAGAAGAATATCTATTTTTATTTTTATTTATCTACCAGTCAAGCGTCATACCGATCAAGTTATCGACCGCCAATTATAATGTTAAATCGCAATAGAATATAAAATCATTACGCCATATAAAACACAAATGCAATGTTTCATGTTTCATAAACAATCAAACAAATAGGAAAGTAAATCTGCAAAGCTTCTGACGATTACTTAAAAGCAAAGCGTTGGTTAGATCCTTTCAGACAGAGGATTTTTTTCTCTTGTGTGGGTCGCTTTTCTTATCATGTACACAGGAATTTCACGTTGACTTAAGATAATAGTTCCTTTTTAATGATAATTAAAATTTATGTGTAGGTATAGGTATAGTGTGATGACGGGGAAAGAAAACGGCTTCGTTAAAAAATTATTTTCGATTGAGTTCACTAAAACACGGCCTTCTGTTACGTTCTTTTAACCCTTTATTTGTATATTTATCTAATACCTACATCATTATTTACTATCTTTATCGATTGCATACGAATTTGACATTGTCTAAAAATCGTGCCGCCTGCATTCAAATCTAGTTTGATATTCCTGGAATCCCTATAAGATTCTATTTTGTCTTTCTTTGGTGACTTTACAAATTTAGTTTGATATTCCTGGAATCCCTATAAGATTCTATATTGTCTTTCTTTGGTGACTTTACAAATTTCGTAAAATCGCTACTATGAACAGAATAACAATTCGTGGAGTTTTATTTAGTTCTAAAACTACATTCATTCCACGTTTTCTGCAACATATGCTTCTTTCTCTCGCTTGCATAGATTTTTTTCAGAAACTACTTAATAATACAATAATATTTTATTTTATTATAATTTTTTTCAGTAATGGACCACAAGTACAAATCCCTGCTTCAAAACATTCCAACTCGCCACGTCATATCCCCAGTCAAGAGCCAAAACGTTGACGACATCAAGGCTCAACTGACCAGCCTTAGGGAACTGGATATCGTGAACTTCTTCATCCTTGGAAGTCTCAAAACAATCAAAAACGTCCTCGACGCTGCGCAGGCCAATAAATACTTTTCCAACACGTATTCTTGGTACGCTTTGACCCAAGACAAGGGAGATTTCTCTTGTACCTGTGAGGATGCAACTATCGTGTATTTGAAGCCTACTCCCGAAGCCTCGAGTCGTGACAGACTTGGAAAAATGAAGACATCTTACAGCATGAATGGTGAACCAGAAATCGCCTCGGCTTTTTACTTCGATTTAGCAATCAAAACCTTTATGGCAACGAGGTAAAAATTAATTATAAGTATTTATATTTTCCACGGAACGGACCTCGAGTAATGAGTATGTTTGTTTACTTGTTCATAACTCAAAGTTATGTTTGCGTATACTTCCTAAAATATCATTATTATGATTGTATCTACTCGTATGGTGGTGACAAAACCTCACGCTTATGTGTGTTTTTAAAATACACTTGATGGACACTTTAATCGCAAAGTAATATCCATCAGAACTATAAATTCTTTGTGTACCGAATGGGGCAGACAGGAGGCGAAATATTTTACGATGTATTGAGTTACTTCGACGATTTTTAATATAAATGGTTTAATAAAACTAAATTAGATAATATGTTAAACAAAAAGTTTAAGAAAAAGTTAATTAAATCTTCCACAAATAATTGACGTTGGTAAACAGTAGAGAAAAATATTATTTTTAAATAATAATACAGTGGTGCCTCACACAACGAACTTAATTCGTTCCAGGAGCAAGTTCGTTATGCGAAAAGTTCGTTATGTGAAACGCGTTTTCCCATAACAATACATGTTAAAAAAAAATAATTCGTTCTGTAGCATAAAATATGGTAAGATGACATAAAAAAGATAAATTTTTTGTTATTATTTTTATTTAGATACATCTAAAAACATAATGAAAAAAACACACATTTTTTAATTTTAAGAAATAATCGAATCTTGCACATCTTCATCCATTTTCCTTTTTATTTAGCTTTTTGGCCGATGGTGCAGTGAAAAACCTGTCCAAAGTCGTTTGTTTCTCTCTTTTCTTCAACATCTGCCGGAAATAACGGACAAGAGTATCGGAGTACAGGTCGTTGTGTGAAGCGAAGTTCGTTGTATGAATCGTGAAATGAACGAAAAGGAAGTTCGTTGTGTGCAGCGTTCGCTGTGCGAGGCGTTCGTTATGCGAGGCACCACTGTACTTCAAATTTATTAATAAAATATATTCCAAAAGCTATCCAACCAGCTTTCTATGTAATAATAAATTAAAAAATAATATATTTTAAATAAAAAGATAATGATGCTATTTTAAATAAATCGGGGGTATATCAATTAATTTGTAAAGATCGTAATTTTTTTATATAGGAAACAGTTCATGAAATTTTAATACTAAAGTTAGTAGTACCAAAGGCGTACAAGTAATAATAATTACTAGCAGATTAACACCCACTGCCGCTGGTTTTTGCCGCATTTTCGACATTGCACTCCCCCGCGCTGATAAAACACAACAGTTTTGAACACACGTACAAAGGACACAGTATGTTAATCGTAGTACGAATTGAATTGCAGACTCTTTTGCGTATGAGGGGAAATCACCATTTCTACGATCTATACGGCAATTAATATAGGACTCTTATGACATTACTACTGTAAGATTCTGAATTTGCCAGCCATATTTTGGAAACAAATTATTCCTTTGACATAAATAAAGGTTTAAAAAAATTAGATAAGGATACAACTGGTTTGCAATTAGATAAATTTGAAATTTTAGAAATTAGAAAAAGTGTTAATAGTCAATTAAATATTATTAATAATCAAATATAAAAAAAAAAAAATCTCATAAATTTATTTTAACATTTACACCTATATTTAGAATATTATTAAAATGAAATTTAATAATAATAACTGTTAATATTTTCATTTTTTATGCCGTGTTATTTTTTATTTTATTATAATAAAATATATTCATGACTTTTTTTTTTCATAATTACATTTTAATTACTTACTTAATTTCACCCCTTATTTCAAATTTTCGTTTATGTTTGAAATTTGTCTTTTCTTATGTTATTATTTTTCTATGATTATTATTTGTTCTATCTTGTAATTATTTTTTAGTATAGTGTGTATTCGAAACTTCTTGATATTTATATATTAAACAGTGGTGTATACAAAGTATTTATTAATAATGACACCACAAAGTAATGTTATTTTTATTATTTATTAATTTAATTTCAGTGAGCTTTTGAGGCTTGGAAGTTTGCAGAAACTAGATTACCTAACGTGTGATGACTATGATGGTAAAAATTCCCCGAACAGGACTGTGGATCTGAAAGCATTATTATTACAGGTTTATACAAAAATAAAATATGTATTTTTATGAATCTTGTACTTCATAAAGTACAAGATTCCCACTAAAAAAGAATTTTAAAATTATTTTCTTTTTTTATCAAATATAATACTTACATATAAATAAAAGATCTTATGAACACCTAATGACACGCCCGTATTATGTTAACAGCGTAAACTCAACCCAAATACATGTGTTGAATTGTGTATACATTATATTGCGTAATGGCGTAAAAATATTGATTTAAATTATTTTAGTCCAATGAGCCGCCAACGTACGCACCATTTTACATGTCTGATGAGGTTCAAATTAACGGAAAATCATTTATGGAGTTCAGCATGGAAATAAACGCAGTAACTGTAAAAAATGGAGGTTCCGTGGGCACCAAGGCCCTGGGCATCTGGAAAGCAGGACTTAACAACGATCTGAAGCTAGTGGATCCAACTATCATGAAGAACTACACTGCTCAGATAGTTTACCGAGTTGTAACTGTTGAGGTTAGTCAATGCCAGTATGTAAACTGATTAAAGGTGATTATGATAATGATAGCAACCACCAATCTGAACATTTATCTCTACTTCACGTTTCGGAAGCTCCAACAACATTTAGTTCCCTTCTTCCAGATATCTTCAGTTTTAAGATCAATCTGATGAACTCATATAATTTGTGAGAGTGATTTTATATTGTGACATTCTGAAAATAAATGTATTAATTTTTACAGAACTTCTTATTTTCAGCAAGCTCCTTTTATGATTAAGGATGACACCGCCGTGAAAGGCTACAAAGGTTACTGTATCGACCTCATCGAAGAAATCAGAAGCATTGTAAAGTTTGACTACACAGTGTACCCTGTCTCAGATGGAAAATTTGGAGACATGGATGAAAACGCCAACTGGAATGGAATGGTAAAAGAATTGATGGATAAGAAAGCTGATATCGGTTTAGGGTCGATGTCTGTCATGGCGGAAAGGGAAAATGTTGTTGATTTTACGGTTCCATATTACGATCTGGTCGGTATTACCATTCTGATGAAACAGCCCACCTCTCCAACGTCTTTGTTCAAGTTTCTGACTGTTCTGGAGAATGATGTGTGGCTGTCTATTTTGGCAGCCTATTTCTTCACAAGGCAAGTTGCTTTATAAATATTACCATCATATTAATGACCATTTATCATTTTGATTGTTTTATAAATATACATAATCAAAAACACTCCGTACATAAATTGCCGTTCACCTTATGGCCTTTACGGGAATAATGAAGAAGCTTAACAAGTATGTGAGCAATTTCTATTTTTAGTTTCTTAATGTGGGTGTTTGACCGCTGGAGTCCATACAGCTTACAAAACAACAGGGACAAGTACAAGGATGATGAGGAACAACGAGAATTTACCCTAAAAGAGTGTCTTTGGTTCTGCATGACTTCATTGACACCACAAGGAGGAGGAGAGGCTCCAAAGAATCTTTCGGGGCGATTGGTAGCTGCAACGTGGTGGCTGTTTGGGTAATGACCAGAAGAATCAATTATTAAAATTAACCATCTTAGTTAGATTGCAGACTGAAAATGTCTGTAAGAGGACAAATTATTTCATATTTTTCAATGCGTTCACAGATTTATCATCATAGCATCGTACACTGCGAATTTGGCTGCTTTTCTGACTGTTTCGCGTTTAGAGTCCCCCGTGGAGTCGTTGGACGATCTCTCTAAACAGTACAAGATACAATATGCCCCAATTAACGGGTCTGCAGCGATGACTTATTTCCAGAGGATGTCAGACATTGAAGGACGCTTTTACGAGTGAGCAAAATCATTTTTCTCTATCCAAAGTTCGGACGCCTTAAAAAATATTTCCTTACTTTCGCATCAATGAACTTAGGATAACATCTTTTTATTATAGACACCTAAAAAAAAATAGTACACATTCATATTATGCTTTACAGAATCTGGAAAGACATGAGTTTGAATGACAGTCTCACAGATGTAGAAAGGGCCAAATTGGCTGTGTGGGACTACCCCGTAAGCGACAAATATACCAAGATGTGGCAAGCCATGAAGGAGGCTGGACTTCCAAACAGCGTTGAGGAAGCCTTGGAAAGAGTTAGAGGATCCAAGACGTCCAGTGAAGGATTTGCTTGGTTAGCAGACGCAACTGATGTGAGGTATCAGGTCCTTACAAGCTGCGAGTTCCATATGGTCGGAGAAGAATTTTCAAGGAAGCCTTACGCTATAGCTGTTCAGCAAGGATCACCACTGAAAGATCAGTTCAACAATGCGTAAGTAAAAATGTATAAAACAAACTAGGTACTGGCAAGTACTCCGACAACCTTTTCAACGGATAAACTTTACTACAGTCCCTAGAACTATTTTAAAAAATGTTCAATGTTTTCAGAATTCTTCAACTCCTCAACAAACGTAAACTGGAAAAACTCAAGGAAAACTGGTGGACAAATAACCCAGAGGCGAAGAAATGCGACAAGGTGGACGACCAAGCCGACGGCATCTCCATTCAAAATATCGGTGGTGTCTTCATTGTGATATTCATGGGCATTGGACTAGCTTGCATCACACTCGGTTTTGAATACTGGTGGTTCAAATGGCGCAAGAAGTCCAGGGTTGTGGATGTCAAGGAAGCTGATAAGATAAAGACGACGGATA
This sequence comes from Halesus radiatus, assembly GCA_022606495.2. Classification (NCBI taxonomy): domain Eukaryota; kingdom Metazoa; phylum Arthropoda; class Insecta; order Trichoptera; family Limnephilidae; genus Halesus; species Halesus radiatus. The sequence goes on along the minus strand of JAHDVE020006472.1, from coordinate 108,594 downwards.
AAGCTCCAAAGAAAGTGAAACCCGTTACAGAAATAGTACCTCCTGTGCCCACAGAGACGAGTAATGCAAACAATCCAAATTATGGCTTCAGAGCGCGCCATACTTTCATGCCATCGAATTTCAAAGCCCGTTTCTAAATTAGTTTGGACATGGTTAAAAGGCAAATATTATATAATATTTTGTTTCCACATTTTGGTTCTGTGGGAAGAATTAAGTATCCTTTCGTGGGAAAACATGGAAAATCATTGAAATGTCTTACTATGTTCATCAAAAGGGCTGACATTTTGAAAAAAATCCTATTTCGGGGAAATTTAAGAGGGGTTGCATCGTTTGTATCGATTTTCAAAGAAAATGCTTCATGTGTGGTTTTTATTTTAGTTTAAATTCTGTTAGACCTTTTTGGAACACATTTGATGTAAAAGTATCAAATTGTATCAGTTACGAATAATATTGATGAAGAATTTAACAGAGAATCCAAAGGTCAGGGAAAAGAAATTCGGAGTAATAGTAAGAAGAAAACAGTGCACGCATCTAACGATCTACGAAGAAATTTGGGTTTGATGAAGATTTGAACTGTAGATAGATTGGGTTTATGGGGGTAGTTTGCGAATGCGGTAAGTTGTTTTGGATTTAAAGAGTTTATATTTAGGGTTAAGTATTAAAGGTATAACTTCTTCGTGTTGTTGATATTATAATGTGTTTGGTTTGCTGTTCATTTTTATTGCACAAATAAAGTTTGTTCAAAAATCCTCTTGGTTTTATACGAAGCAACAGATTTACCATTTTTGTCAGGCTGTGAACAAAAATTATTTTGAATCGTCTTTAAGGCCTCGAATATGCATATCGTCAAACAAGTCCTAAGTTTTTTTATGATGACTGAAAAAAAAAACGATATTAGCCATTTTGCTGAACCTTATAGTAATAACAAATACAGAAATACACGTCATGTGCCCATACTAGCGATCACTCATCGCCTTGAATGGACTGATTCAATTATGTTGCAAAATATTTTAAATTATCGTTGTATCTGGGTAAGTGAAGAAATGAAAAAAAAAAATCCATGTACTATAAAAAATAGGTAGGTATACATTTTTCACAAATTTTTTTGATAATGAACAAGGTTCGATGATATTAACACATTTTCTGAAATAATTGTTCACTTCCTAAAATTCAATCGGTATTGCGTTGTTTGAATCAGCATTTCACGGTCATATACCTACCATTTAACTATGCAATGAGAAATATACATCACCATTAAAAAAAATCCATTAACTAAAACACGTGAGAAGTCTTATAATTGCATTTATTGATAAAAATACAAAATAAGCAATGAAACACTCTCTAACTGACGAAAATATATGTGTAACTAATAACCGAAACAGATTTATTTACGCAAATAATAATACAACATTTTGCATAATATGGCTTCCGAATTGTGAAAGCCGTAATCGTTGCCATTATTAAAACTTCATAAGAAACAAATCTAGTCTATATAATAAATATTTCCTAACATAAACACGATCACAATAATAAACCTTTAAAACCTCGTGGACTCCTCTTCATGTTGTTTTAATCATCCTGGGACCTACAGAGTAAAGTATTAATGACACAATATGTGTTACTCTTGAAAGACAGCCTAGTGCTCTCGCTATCATGTTAACCCGCAGTGTAAAGGCGTCTCTACAGGGGAAATACGATAGTCAAACAGCCCTTTCCGTTTCTGTTGTGGCAGATCATAGTTCGATTGTTTTGTTCAATTTCTCTACGTTCTTCTTGTGTTTGCTGCTCAAATCCAGCTCTAATGTTAAGCTCTCCACCTCCGCTTCAAGACCGCGTGATCTCCTGAACATTTGTACATAGTTTAGTTGTAACTGTTTCTGATATCGTAAAACCTTCTCCTTTTCCTCGGACCATTTTCTTCTCTCAACTTCAAAGTCTCTCTTCTTGTTTTCCATGTCGATTTTTAATCTCTCGATTTCTGCATTATTGTGGCAAGGATCCATGCACGGCGGATCGGGTAGTTCCCCATTTAATCTTTGAACCTCAGCATCTTCTAAGCTACTGTCGTTTGATGTCCAGTGGTACTCATTGGCTGTTTTACAAACATCATAAATCCCCCTGAGAGAACGTCCTGCTTCTATTCCTTCATAGTTACTCAGAGAAATATCAGATAGTTCCTCTCTGAGCTCTTTGAGTTCGGTTTTGAGTCTCTCGATTTCTCTGTTGCTCTGTTCCTTGGTTTGTAAAAGTTCCATGTCCGATTCCTTGACTCTTACGCTGAGTTTGTGTACTTCTGCATGCAATTGTTTTACTAATAGCTCCCTGTCATCGCTCTCTGATCTTAATTTGGTAAATTCTTTTTCTCTCCTTTCGTAGTTTTCCCTGACCTGTCGCAGCTCGTTCTTCAGTTGAAGAATCTCGTGACCCTTGGCAGTGTGATCGCTCTGAAAATAAAAAAAAATAAATCTTAGTCTTTTTGTCAAATAGTAAGGCGAAAACGAAGTAAAAATAAAACTAAAAAAGTAAGTAGAAAACATATTAAAAAAAATTGTATCTAACACTGAATCGCTTAATTAATATGATTATTTTGTTGATTTCTTTGTAGGGAGAAATTTGATAGGTAATAATGAGCATGCTCATGCAAACTCGGAATGTCACACGTCAACATAAGGTAACTCACCCCCTGGATACACTCGTTCTCAAAAAAATCTACCAGTTCCTTTACAAAAAGAAAAAAATATATTTAGCATCTTGTTACGAAGTTGATAATATTGCTATAATTGATTTAACATATTTTTAATCAACGCACTTCAGTTATTCATATTATTTACTCAAAAGAAAAATCGAAATAAAAAACTTTTATTTAGATAAATTATGAAAAAAAGTGAGAATGTTGAATAAAAAAGTACGATTCTTCTTTTGATTCGAAATAATGTCTATGTGACTATCTTCCTATTTTTTTTTTGATTTGATGGATTCTTTCGTAATCCTCTAAATAGTCACGGACTCATTGATGTTTAAACATCTATGGTTAGGAATTGGTTAGGTCGTTATTCGTTAGTTTTATGGGTGTTTTACTCTAAGACCGACATAAACGTACAGCAAAGGATGGAGGGGTCTTGTTTTCCAAAATAAGGCTGCATTTCCATCATCATCATAGGTGCTGCGACCTTAGAGAGGACTGACTGCCTCTTGGAAATACTTCCACCCCTCTCGGTCTCTTGCCATCATCCTCCAGTACATTGTGTTCAAAGAGTGCTTGTTGGTTTCCACGTTACACCTTCGAGCTACAGGCTTATCATAAATAAGCCATTATGCCCATGACTTCTCATTTCACCATCTTTGCTAATGTCCTGGCATCAATGACAACGCTTCAAACATTTGGTTTAACCTGTTTTGTCTTGTTTTCAGTGGTTACGAAGGCTTGTTCTTAATATTTCTCGCTCAAACAATACGTTTTTTACGCTAACAGGACAATTACTCCCCTGACAAAAACTCCCCCCCGGAGGTTAGGTTAGGTTAAGTTGTTTGTTGTTGGAAGGAATTTAATCAAATTAAAAAAATATATATATTGGGATTTTAAATTTATACTAGGTTTTTTTCAAAGGCGTAAATGTTCTATAACCGTTTTACATAGATTCCACATAAAACTAAAAAAAAGTTTTCAAAACACACACCTGAGCTTCTTTGAGCTGTGTTTTCAGCAGCGCGATCTCGCCCGCCTTCTGGCACAGTCCCCACTCAGTCTCCTCGAGCCTCGCCCCGAGGGTGTCGGCCTCTCTGCCGAGCCTCTGTCGGTCTTGCTGCAGCTGGTGGGTGCGCATCATCAGCATCTGCTCGAGCTTGAGGGCGCGCTGTGCGCCGGCGCGCAGGCGGCCGTCGTGCGCGGCCTTCATGCGCCGCAGTTCGCGCTCCCAGACGCGCTCCTTCTCTTGGTACACTCTGGAAGTTTGTTCACTGTTTGAAAAACGGAAACACGTCAACAAACTTGGTAATCATTTGTAAACAGCATACAGGTGAAAATATGTCAAAAATAAGCCATATAGCAGATGTGCATATAGAATCTGGTATACTCCAACATATCTGAACACTATTCAGTAAATGCCCTTCTACCAGTGCGATCAATATTTGAAACGTCGATGATTAGTCGAACTTATATGAGTGCAAATATGGACCATCACAAAGAACTTTGTGATAAAAATGGTATTTGCTCATGCTATGGAATGAGCCATTTCAGGCATTTCCTATATATGAGTTTTACAGTCACAGGACAGATTAATCGGCGTTCATTGAAATATTCTTTCAGTGTTATACAATAATTTACTACATATTTTAATTGAATGCTTTGATTGAGGAAGGTGACAGGATTTATAATAAATTATTTCGGTACAATGTTACCGACAGATTACCTAGAGTTAAATTTAAATATTTGAATAGAATATTCGAACAATAATTCGAAAGTAATTTCGAAAACATTATTATAAAAAAGTGGTATAATTAATAAAGTAGTTAGTGTGCAAAAAAAGAAAGAAAACATTTTAGACCTATAGTTAAATAGATGATTAGATTCAAAGTAATAAAACATTAATTAATTGTTGAAATACCATTAATAGCTCGACTGATACCGTATCTTTTTATTTTGTGCGTCTTCTTCTGTTTCGTATTTTAATTGAGTATCGATGTTATTTTTAATAATTAATTTTACAATGTACAATTACATATTTTACACAGCGTAATGCATGTTACACACATGTAATAAAATATGTGGGCGTGGCATATCTCTCGATATCGCTCACCATACAATCCCATACAGTCGTCACACACGGGTACTATAATATATCTGTGACAATTGTATGGCGAGAGTACCCCCCACATATATATTATGATATTATCTTATGCTGTATGTAACCAGCTTAAAGCTTCAATAAGTGTAATTAAAGTGGAAATGCAGGACGGTACTGTTAGCAATCTATTTCATATGGTCTCCAGTTTCCTTGTGATTATTTCTCGTTATAGTCAATTCATTGATGTTTTTGTAGAAGGAATATATATTAATTATTACTATGGTTGGTAGTGGCAGTTTGTTGTATACGTGAGGCGCAGTGTATATCTTCTTTGAGCAAAGGTTCTAGTATATATTTATATACGAGGTGTGTTCAAAAGAAAAGGTGAATTTTGAATTTTCGAGGGCTGTGTACATTCGATTATCGATTTTTTGTTTTTTTATGTTGGTACACATATGTTAGCATTTTCAGCCGTTTGGATCAGTGGTTTGTTTTTGACAACTGGAAAGGTTAGTCACGTTTTTAGGTGTTCTTCCAAAGACGTGACTAACCTTTCCAGTTGTCAAAAACAAACCACTGATCCAAAATGGCTGAAAATGCTAACATATGTGTACCAACATAAAAAAACAAAAAATCGATAATCGAATGTACACAGCCCGCGAAAATTCAAAATTCACCTTTTCTTTTGAACACACCTCGTACATATACATCGGAACCAAAAGTCTCCCGTGTTTTACCGTGGGTAATAAACATTGATGGTTTTGATGCATGGATTATTTTTTGCATTACCTTGAGGTATAATTGCCCGACATTGATATGACACATCATAAAAAGACGGTAATAAGGAAATCAAGTTTCTATTATTATTATTTTTTTTAAATGTAGACATTATAACTTAAATACCAATATTTTTATTTAAAAAAAAAGTTAGTTTTATAGTTACATTAATTCTCAAAGTTTTTTAAAAATGGACGGAATCCAAGCAGTAAGTTACGGGGAAGTGCGTGACATCACACAAGTGTCGCAGGGTCACACATAATAAATTTACAAAGAAAGAATTTAGGCGCGAACAAATGTATGACGTCGATCCAATGGAACCAACGATTTGATGAAATGGTTTTTTATTCACATTTAAAAAACGATTTATAAACTCAACGTATATGTATACACGTAAAACATAAGTTATATATTCAGAATCGGCGTTTGTTGATCCATAAGCTATGTAAATACATAGTTTTTAAGCAATAATGTTTTTCACTGGAGTTAATTTTTATTCAATCCTCTCAAAAATGCTGGCAATTTAACAGATGTAATTACTTAAAGAGCTTGTGGGGTGATGGGAAATTTATTCGATTATCGTGAAAAATATTAACTAAAAGAGAGGTTTGCATTAATTTCTCCGCAAGTACTTTTTCTTCAAAAAAGGGCTGAGGACCGATGAGGGTCTGGACTGAAATTGCTTAATATTTTGACTGGCATTGTCATCTAGAGGAGCGTTCTCTAAAATTTCTCGTGTGCTTATCGCCATCTAAGGAGGCACATTTTCTACTTATGGTATGCAGTTACAGAAATTATAATTACCTGAAAATAACCTGCTCATTATGCTCCATGGTCTGCCTCAGATGCGCCAGCTCCGAGTCCCTATCTCGCAGGGCCGCCTCCAGTTCCGACACCCCCGAGTCGCAGGGCGAGGGCGCCAGCTGCTGCAGGCTGCCGCCGGCGCCGCCCCCGGTGCTGCCGGGGCCCGAGTTCACCACAACACCGCCACCGACCATGGCGCGGTACGACCACTTGTGGCCGCTGGAAATTATAAATAAAATATTATTCGAATTTTGTTTTCGAGGAACTCCAGTCAAACATTCGCTTTATTTCCCTAACAAGATCTTCGTCAGATTTATTAATCTGCTCATTTGTTATTATCACACATCACACCTCACTCGAAATATCGCAAAACTGCACTATATACATTCACCGTTCACTGCTGGCCTCCTCTTTTTCAAAAGCAACATTTTCTGCTTATGATTATGGTAGTAGGAGGAATTCACATATTGTTAGGTTAGTCGTAACCTGGGAATCAATGTCCTTTAAAAATATATATATAAAAATCAATGTAAGTTATAACTTTGTTTGTCCCCGATGTTCTCGAAAATGTATTTAGGTAAGCCCATAGATATAACACTCTGGTTAGCCACAGATTGCATATTCAAAAGAAGTTTTTTGGGTAGAATATTTTCAAAATGGAAAACACTAGTAGGTACCTACTTAAGAACTTTATGATTCAGATGTGTTTTGATAAAACTAAACATTTGAATGAAATAAAATATTCAAATGAACGTTTCTTTATTTGGAGATAGTTACTTTCGCCGTCAAATCAATTACTGTACCCGAGCAAGGCCGGGTACACATCAGCTAGTATTTATATATAGGAGGGAAACTTCTAACATAAAGTGAACATACATAAGTCCAGCTTCAACTAATCGTTAGTGCAGAAAAGAGTTTATTTGATGAATTTTCAAAAAATTATAGATAATTAAATACAGCGATTTTTTTTATAAACATTACTAATTAATTCTGTTATTTATGCATCAGAAAACACATGATTTTTCATAAAAAAAAATCACTGATATTATTAATTTTATACATAAGAGAGTACCTGCAAGTTATTTCTAGAAAAAAAAAAATCCCCAAAAAAAGCAAAAGATCTTCAAAAGCGACCTCACTGCAAAGCAATTAAATTAGATAAAAATATGATAACCTCTAACTAAACTATATACGAATAAATTAATGATGGTCCTTTCAATTTTAAAATACCTAAAAACCGTTTCTTATAAAATAAATACAATGTAAAATTAACAAGAAATTCTTTGTGGACACCACTGTTTAACATATAAATATCAACATGTTTCAGAAGCGAAGTTTTCCTCATCAGGATACACAGTATAGATAATATACTGTACTATAAGTACAGTGGTGTACATAAAGTATTTCTTATTAATTTTATTAATAATGACACCACAAAGTAATTTCACTTTTATTAAAAAATAAAATGTCACTATAAGTGTAAATTAAACATTAAACATTTGTTTGTACCAATTAATAGGTTCTTTCTTTTTGCATGTGTTTTATTTATTTTATTCTGCGTGTGTTTTCATTTAATTTTCTAGGTTAGCCGAACGAAACAGGAAATCCTATTTTATAAACGAAGTACATATTTTGAATTGAATTGAATGAAAAGATCGTCGAACCGTTATTTTAGTCGCCTTCCCAACTATGTCCAACTCAATGAATCGCCGGCCCATTGAAAATTCGTTATGAATGCACCTTACTTCAATTAGAGAAGGTTTAAATAATTTTACACTCGGGTGTTTACGCACTTGAAATTCTCAAAGTCAACGGCCCTTACCAACCAGCAAAGAAATACAGAGTAGTCTGTGGAGTAGCTATTATTTATAAAGGCGGAATCACACTTGGCTAAGTCCGCTGTTCCGCTAACTTAACAATGGAAAGCGAACCACCCGTCATACGTACGTAAGAAAAACATTACATCTTACAGCGATAGATAAGATCGCCTCAGTCTACAATAAATTACCATAATGCCCGTAATAAAGCGGATTTGTACGTGGATCAAGATTGGCGGCGCTTCTGGATTTGTTGCCATTTAAAAATAATGGCAAACGAAGTGAAGATTCTCTACAAATACTCGTACCGTAAAATAAATAATCTATTTTTATGAAACACTAGCCGATGTGTACTCGGCCTTGCTCGGGATTTTTTATTTGTTTGGAATAAAGTTATGAAGTTGTGAATTCTTGTTTGTCGTTTGGGTGGCATAATTGATTTGACAGTTAAAATAATGCTTTGTGACGACTATTACCAGCTCTGAACAAAGAAACATTCTTTTGAAAATTTTATTTCATTCCAAACTCCTTGCGTTTTCCACTTTGAAAATATTATACCCAAAAACCTCATTTTTTTTAAAATGTGATCTTTGGCTAACCGGAGTGGTATATCTATGGGCTAACCTCAATACAATATGGCGGATTCAATGTTTTTTTATATTAATTTTAAAGCGTTATAGCACCAGTTTTACATATTCGATTTCATTCAAACTTCTCTCTAAACCTTTCCGGCACTAATAAGAACAAACTGTGCTATTTTCGGCGAAACCGGTCTAGTAATTTTTGAGAAAATCAAGGACAGACAGACAGACAAATATTAATTTTTATATATAAAAAGATTATTGTACTAGAGATTTTTTAAGAAGTGACAGGTGTCTTTTAACATAAACGCCTTTTTTGCTGTTTTTTTTATACATCATTTAGAAAATTAATTTAGCAATTCCACAACAAGGCCATCCAAAACCACTGTGAAGTAAAATAATGCCCAGTTGATTTGGGTTATTATTTTGCCCTATGTAAAAACTTCTTTTAGAATTAAGGATATACTCTTTTTCTTTATTGAGCAGGTAGTTATTAAATTATGTGACTCGATTATTCTATGGGCTTGTTCATGGTTTCAAAGAAAAAAATAAAATAAAATTAAAAAAAAGCTCACACACTCGGATTTTCTTAGATTCTGATAAAAAACATACCTGGTCAGCACAATTTGGAATTGTCCAAGTACCAATATTCATCAAATTTCGGCATTCGGGAAAAATATGCTTTGTGAGAAAACTACATATTCATAGCTGTTAATTTAACTGTTAATCTAAGTATCGTTTTAACCGTTAATTAAACTACTAATCTTCTGATATGGAAGAGATATGTAGGTAGATTTAGATATAATATGATTATGATAAGAGTTGAAGACTTTCTTTACATGGGCGCCAACCGCTTTTTTGATAAGAAAGGCAGTGCCTTCAGATCAGTAGAGCGAATCTTTCTCATCAAGGTTCACGGACACTGATCTTCATTGTGATTTCAAGGTAGTTAAATAAAAGCATTACTTGGGTAATTTAAGTATAATAAATGAAAAGGAAAATATAATATTACAAAGGCTTGTCAATAAACATAAATTTATTATTTAGTTTGGAAAACATTTATTTCAGTAAAAATAGATAACTTCATAAATAAACAGGAATGAAAAGTTCGGAGAAAAAATCTAAGTAATCGGAGGCTGTGTCATTAGCAGTGGCGTGCATTGATCTATGATCAAAAGTAGGTTATGTGTAGTTTTTCACGTTCGTGTATGAATGGCGCATTGGATATTTGAAAATATATATTAAAATATCTATTAAAAAATCAAAATCATATTGTTTACGCTCATGTTAAATAGTGGTGTACACAATTTGCATCATTTAATATCAAATAATGCCACAAAGCGAATTTACATTTATTGAAAAAGTTTTATTATCTTACGAAAAGTGCAAATTTATCACATAGAAATCATCTATCAATATAAAACTATTGTAAGATAAAAAAAAAATTGTTCACAAATTTAAGCAAAAATGCATTTTGGTCAAAAATTCTTATTTTATTTAATGGTTCGTTTTTTTTAGAGTAGGCACAGCTTTTTAGCCTTTGTGGACTGCACGCCACTGGTCATTGTCATTAGTTACTTAATTTGTAGACGAAACATGAATGAAAGGTCTAAGAAGTTTGCCAATACTTTACTTATGTGCGTAAATTAATTTAATTTAAGAACCTTCGAGGTTAAAAAAAAAGATTTCTGAATTTTTTTATAACAGAAATGTTCATTCCACAAAATAATATTTCAATAAATAAGCCATTCAGTCCAGTGCCCAGTGGTCGAGTGCCTGTCGACCGACAAAGCAAGTCATGCAGTCAATATCAGAGTGTGCACTTATTGCGAGCCTCAACGGCCTAACGAAATGCACAATTATTATTCTCGTTTTCGTAGTGAAAACATTTCGAGATAACTGGTTGCTTTTTAATGACATAATTACCCGCATTACAAACACACGAATTATTACAAGGCATGCTGCACCTATGCCTTTATTGTTTTGAAATCTTAAATAAAACACATGACTTGGAAAATCGCATTTTGAACATAAAAACAACGACAAAAGAACAACCTACTCGCATGATCATTTTTAAACCTTATAGGCATATTATCAGGGCCAGCGCTCAAACATCAAACTCGTCTTAAATATCAAGCAATACCACAAGTGATTTATCCCCTTTCTCTTGTTAACTTCATACATAAAACACCCGTTTTTAACAAATGTTAGCAAATATAAGAAACCATGTTGGCTTACCTTTTGTTTAAATTTCTAAGTTCATATTATATATTTGTATTAAAAGCTGTTTGTTTCTTACAACAAATAAATAAATAAGTCAAAAAATTCTATACGGTTGTTAGGAAAATGTATAAGGTTTCAAAAGATAAAAATCTTCAAACATCTGTAAATTATACTAAGAAATAAATCCCCAAATGTCTGAAAACAGGTGTATTTGAAAACCAGTGAATGCAATTTTGAACGTTCTGTGTAAAATTTCAGAACATATTTCACATAGAATTTAAAAGACTACAATTTGAGGATTACCGTCTTTTGAAACATTATACATTTTAATAATTACCCGTACAGATTTAAGAGATTCGTAGTATTTGTTGAGTTAGCAACCTGCAAAGTGTGTATTTTTGGTCCTGACCGTTAACCTAAAATATGCTAGGTTTTTAAAAATTATTATTTTGTCAAATTGAAAGTATTATCTCAGACTCACGGCTATCAAAGCAAATACATAAAACCTCTACCAGAGTTGGTGCGTTCCCTTTACTCTGTTTCCTCAAGTATTGTAGTTCTGTTTTTAATTTAGAAGGTATCTATCTATAGAACCCCAAAGAAAGTTCAGGTTGAGCCAAAACCGCTTGGTTTATGTATTTAAAAAAATATATATATTATAAATAAATATTTAATTATTTTTCAGTGATGTAAAATTTAAAAAGAAATCTAATTTAAAGAAATAATTAATTAAATAATTAAAAATGTACTTTGTTTACACCACCTTTATAAGAAAAAATATCTCTACATGTTTCGACAGCAATGCATAGTTGCCCACAATGACAGTATCGACAGCAAAGCATTGCTGTCGAAACATGTAGAGATATATATTTATTTTGATAAAAGTGGTGTAAACAAAGTACACTTTTAATTATTTAATTAATAATGACGCCACAAAGTTTCCAATCGTTTAAAGAATTTTTTAATAATTAATTGATAAGTCTTTGATAGTAAAATCAAGTAGACCATGCAATATAAAGGGACTAACATTGTAAAATTCGATGTCATAAACCAGGGGTCGACAGGGAAAAGTTTCTTTCCTAATATGGGTCGGAAAATCAACCATTATTGTCAGTTTTGTTAAAAAAATATTTAGAAATACCTACATAAGATACTGCAATAAAGGGCATTAAGTACAAGGTTAATCCACTAAAAATCTAGGAAAATGATTGACAGACGACAAGGCAAAGGAAGCCGTAGCATCTCGTGCTTTAATGACATATTTATGTTTAATATCAAGGGGTATCATGATAAAAAGCCGACTGGTTGGCATTGGCAGTAGCCAGCGAGCATCAATTTTTTTTGTGGTATTCATACCAGAGCGTCATGTTGTGTAGGTAATACCAGGATATTTTCCGGATAAAGATGAAAAACCACAACGAAAGATATTTTTAGAGATAAGACGTTTGCGAAAATCTTGTTAGGAAGTTCCTATGTACATCTAGAATATGTATTATGTATTTCGAAGCGATTAATCCTGCATAGAAAACCATCTAATATATCCAATAGTCATTAAATCAATTAGTTGGTATCACTTACCATAATCAACGCATTTAAAAGCGTTTCAATGATTTCTAAATCAATCTAAATTATTCTGGTACTATTTTTTCTGCTGAAAGGGCCCTGGGCATTGTCATATGGCGCACTTAATGAAAGATTTATGACTTTATTTATACAAAACAGTTAACGATGAAATCACGGTAGTTTTGACTCACCGCACTCTACTACCCAAGGAAAAGAAGCTAAACAAGGTGAAACAAACCTTTTTAGTTCTGAAAGTTAATTATGGTAGAACCTAATATTTAATATTTTAACCAAGCAAAATATCGAAGACTTAGAGCACATCACGGTTACCAATTAGACTGAACTAAGGAGGGATAAAATAATATGGCATTAAAGGAATTGATTTTTCGCGATTTTAGAGGCACCTTTAACAATTATTTGGGGGCTAACAGCGATTTAAAAAAAAAGTTTTACTCCGTATCCTTTGAAAATATAATGAAATATAAAATAAAAATATAATAAATCATGGCGGACTTTACATTAAATTAAAAACGACCGATTTACTATGGAACAAAAATTAGCCGTACATAATTTAATATATCGACCCGAAAAAACGTTTTTTTTTTAAATATTTTTATATACGTAATAATATTTATGAAGCAAATATATTTTTTTAAATACAATAAACCTGCAAATAATTTTTTATGTTACCTCTAAAATCATGAAAATAATTATTTACTTCATAATTTAAAACAAAATAAATAAAATACTTCTCATCGTACTAGATATTTACGAAACCTTTAATTAAAAAAAATATATCATTCAGTTTGGATGGGTATTTTGGCCACAAATTCAAAATTAAGTTATGTATGAAATAGGAAGCGCAGCGGTTCCTCTTAAATCAATACAAATATTTTCCAAGATATACATACAAGGTTTGCACTTCGGATTATCAATGTAGTGGTTTATGGAGATACAATATTTATGCTCCAGGTCATCGATGATATGTATAATTGGTTTCTACTAGCAATGTGCATATAGCATGATCGAAACATCGATTCCGAAATGCTGAAAAATTCGAATTAATACATCGGATGCAAAGGCAAGACGGCATGTCAATTTTAATCAATTCTTTTTTCTAATTACTACCGTGATTATTTACTTTCACTTGGTATGTATTTAATGTTCTTGTAATCTAGAAGAAATTTCATAATTATTTGAAAGGTTCCTACCTAGAACTAGGGTAGATAAACCCTTAGATCTAGCTGATTGCTAAATGTAATTCGAGGGGTGCTCAAATTATTCCGACCATGAATATTCACAAAAATTTTCCGCACATGGAAAACTCCGACCTTTTTAAATATGCGAATTAAACTGTATCCGGAAAAATGTGCATGCGGAATAATACGTGTTCCGAGTTTTACATGTGCGGAATGATCGCGTGTAATATAATCTGTGCGACATATCAGAAGAAGAAGTGTGCTAGAGGTGATTGTTATCTCGGAGGACAGACAGTTATCCCCTTTCACCACAAGTTAAATTAAGTGAAAACACCCAAATTATTAATGTTAGAAATAAAGAAACTAAATAAAAATAATAATTACCAGTCAATGTAATGTTTCACGTCTTGCGTATCCATTCAATATCGCAGAATTACGTACAACTTCACTAAACTTCAGCTATAATATCTACCACCTAATAAGTACCACGTAACTGTTGTTATGTAACAACTGTATTTTAAGATAACAAACGTTAACACGTAAACACAATAGAATCCTCCCGTAAAATCACACGACCGCGTTGGTTGGCAATGAAAAATCGACTGAGAACACTATGATTACTGTGGTGATCTAAGGGCTGGATAAACAGTAAGAAAAAAGATAAATCAACAAAGACTAACTACAGCTTTATACTATCCGACGACTAGTTAGCAGAAGCTGTCCAGTGACGTGAGGTGTACTGATTACTGAACGGTGTTTATAATAGAAAGATTCGCAATTGCAGTAAAAAATCACCTTCTACGAGAATGTGTTTCGAAAATGAATGTATTATTATGTATTGCGAAAAGCGATGTTATGGTGGGTGATTTAATTGTGTTGAAGCGTTATTATTACTGAATGTTACTGAAGCAGTGAAACTGTAATTATTTTATCACAATTAAAATTTTACGCTTGCGATCTATGTTTATCAGAACTAGAAGGTTTCCTTTCAAATTTTCCTGCAAATAGAATATTGATGGCCACAATTGTGGACTCTTTCCTACATTTTATTAATAATCAGTCGTAGTTAAACCATCTACCGATACAATATCTATATTTCAAGCCATCGGTTATTATATGCTCTACCCCATAGGCTCCTAAACTTTTTTCCCCGTGGCACAAAGGGGTCGTTCATTTAATTTTCCGTGGATCCCCCTTCAGCTTTTACGTTCAAAACTTTGGTACAATACTGAACAAGTGGTATTTATTCACTACCCGATGCATTGCTGCTGGTATGAAAATTTGTAAAAACTTGCATGTGAACGTGCCTGCGTGGACGCGATTCGCTTTAAATGCTCAGTAGGGTTGTTGAGCGAAACTTACTACAGTGCTTTACTATGCGTGCAGTCTAAATGAACTCCGATTCGTGGACCCCCATTTGCATCCGTGGACCCTCTTTTTTTTCTCCCTGCCATGAACCCCCTGCAAATCTATATGGACCCCCAGGGGTCGTATGGACCACTTTGGGAACCTATGCTCTAACCACTAACCAGTAACGGTCCGTGGCCTATCCCATTAGGAGTTCAATCGAAGATAAAAAAAGAGAAAAAAATTCCAATATCTAAGAATCCCATGTTTGTCTTTCCCATAATTATTTATATTTTTGCCTAGATCTAAAGGAATTTCATCATATCACTCCATCTGAGATTAGCGACCAAGGACAGGATATAACTTGGGGATTCATTAAAGCGACTGGGGCTAATGAATATATATACGGAAAAAAATACTGTTTTAAATACGAAAATAGCCGAACGTTTTTTTATATAAAAAGGTAACACCTTCAGTAATTAACTAGCTAGTAGATTCACAGGGTTTCCACGCTCGCACGATTTACACCTGAAGCCCCACTAGTATAATTTGTATGAACTAATTCTTAGAACAGAAAGTCCCATAGACGCTGAATTCAAAACGCACGTATGGGAATCATTCCATACTCGGTTTTGAGCAGTATTAATATGACGGGTGGATTTTTAAGCACGGAATTTCAGTGTGGTTAAATTATAATAGAAGTTTGCCTAATTATATAAAATATTTTATGGGAGTTCACTGAACAAACTTAGTTTAGAGAAAACCGCCACTGACTCTTAACTGGATTTATGTTGCTGATTGGAAAGTTTACTTCTTCTCAATCCAAACAGGAAAAAACCGAAGGTAAACAAGAGCTCGAATAAACAAACATTATACGTATTATTTATCAATACATTTTTATCGCGTACCTAGTAAATTATCCAAAACACCATGCCTGACATAAATCTAATGCCAACGCTAGATAGTAGATACTAATCAAATATTTGTAGATGTCAATCTATCGTATGGTAGGAGGTATTCAGTACAATCTTACAGATAACCTATCTTACGGATATCACAGACATGATGACATCCGATTGAATTCTCAAGAATGACTGTAGGACAAAGGTGATTAGAAATTATTGTAGAATGCGAGAGATACCACGTGATATTTTACTTATCTGCTCTTTATATTGGAGATTCTCCACGTTTGTATGAATCATACTCGAATTGGTTGATAGTGGAGAACAAAATATCATGACTAATATAATTATACGTACAACAAAGAAAGTACAAAGTATGCACGATAGTTAAAATAAGTATTATCATAAAGCTTGATGCATTGGAGGGTTTGTTGATAATATCAAACAAAGAGCCATGGATATTGCCATGAGAGGTATTCCCTGAGAAATAAAAATGAATGACAATAATTAGGCGCAAGACAAACATAGGCAAAGTGGTTCAAAGCGTTGGGTTCTCATCCAGACATCGCAGGTCCAATTCTTTGTTTTCCATCAGCGCATAACCAACATTTAAAATATATATATATATATTTTTTTTTTTACTTATAATGAATGTCAGTTTTTTCGTAAGACGATAATGTTAAATTACTATCATAATTTCCACACCCAGAAGGGACTATATTTGGCAACAAACACGGCCACACTATAGCCATTTGAATTCCAGTCAAGATGTGGCGTGGAAAATAGAAATAGAGGTCGCCCATAGATGAGATGTCTTGATGATCTAAAGAGATCTAATGGTTTCAAATGGGTGTAAGCCACTCAATTTCGATAAAACTGGAGACATTTGAAGGAGGCCCGTGTTAAGCAGGACGCCAGAAAGCTTATAAAGTAGAAAATGTACGAATACTGATCATGTTATTATCTTCTCTATGTACAAAAAATTATTGTACATTTTATTTATTTTTAAGCGGGGAAACTTTAAAACCATTAAACTAACCGAAAATTTACTCGGAAATTAATAAGAGCATTATTAATAAAATCGAAAACAATTTAAGAGTTTCAATATAAGTACTTGTAAAGAAATATATAATACATATTTGTAAAAAGCATTAACTTTGTGGCTCGCCATAATTTACAATAAAAAACACATAAATTTGTTGTAGACCACTTTTATATTATCAAAACTCTACCGGTTTCGGAAGCACCCTTCCTTCATATTCTCCTGATGAAGGAAGGGTGCTTCCGAAACCGGTAGAGTTTTGATAAAATAAAAGTGGTCAACAACAAATTTATGTGTTTTTTATTGTAAATATATAATAGTTTCAATATAAGTACTTGTAAAGAAATATATAATATAAATAGATCGTCTGTAAAGTGGTTTCACCACAGGTTGATGTTTTTTGGAAAGCGAAACAGCTGTCAGGAGCTGTAGAGGAACATTTTTTTAATAAATAAACCGTTTTACAAAATAAATAATAATAGTTATATTATTTCAAAATAAAAAAAAATAACAGTTATTATTTCAAAGTAAATAATAATAGTCCTTATTTCAAATTAAATAATAATAGTTATTATTTAAAAATATATAATAATAGTTATTATTTCAAATTAAATTTTAATGGTTATAATTTAATATAGGAGTTAATTAAATTCTAGAGGTTTTAAATAAAAACGGAATTCTAGAAATTAATTGTACATGTTGACTTTTCAGGCATAGGCAGTTGTGCTGCGGAAAAACCTTTCACGGGAAGTATTTAGCCACAAGGTGTTTACCCATTGGGAACTCTTTTGTCGTGTTACTTTCCTGCATTATACGCTGAAGCGTTTCATATTGTTTTATTTATCGAGACAAAAGTACTGTTACCAGTTGTGTTAAAAAAAATCATACACTGTGTTGTTCTCAAAGTGTTTACATATTATTAAAATAATAAATTATAGTGCTGTATTTATTTTATTTATAAATTAATTATCATTGTAATCTTATCTATAAGGCGGAATACCTCAAATTCATGAATAATAACCATTTTACGTGATAATTTTTTTCGTACAGATTCCATACAGGTCGACTTTCCATGTGGATTCGGTATGGAAAATATAACTTTTGGGTGTTTTAGGCGATACTCTGTTTCGTTTAGTTTTCATTTTCATTTGGGTCGTCTTTTTCTGTGGAATCGGGATGAAAATAAAGACGTGCTCTATTTTTGTTACCAATTTTCGTATGGTTTAACGCGTTTTTTTGCAGCTGTCATTCTTTTACGTAACTATAACAACTTGATGTATTTTGTGGATATGTTGCGTGTTTATTTCTGAATATAATTAAAACATTGTCATTGAAATTCCCACTATAAACAACTGTAGCCAACAGATGACGTTATCGTAGTTTTGTGTCAAATTTCAAGGCGGTATGTTTGGAAATCTGTATGAAATCGTAAGTATGAAAATAATGATCGCGTGAAGCAAAGATTTTCCAAATAGGTCTCGATAAGGTTTCCATGCGGGGAAAGGTTTGGAAATAAGTGTCGTGGAAAGCTATCTTTATACTTTTTCCACCTGGAATTTCCAGTTTCATGTCGTAACGTCCATAATGTGCCACGTACCTATGAAATATGAACTAATTAGTTATTAAATAAGAAGAAAAAAAAACGGTTGAAATGTAATGAGACCTGACTTGATTTGTTTGGTCTATTTCCTTTATTGCAAGCATGAATCGTTTCACCCTTTTTTAGATAAAAATAAAGGAATTTCATATAATAAAATGAAAACAAACAAAATAATATAATAATTCTGGTGAAGCGGGGTAGTAGTATTTTGTTTTCAAGATATAAATACAGAGGCTAAATAAAAATATGATAAAAACAACGATTCGAGGCGTTAAAATTGATTCCGGCAGGAAGCGTTGCGTGCATTTACTCTATGACCAAAGGAAGCCCGTGTGTAGTTTTTCAAGTTGTGGTATAATTACATATCATCTTATTGTTCAACTGAAATTCAACTGCTTCAAAATTCAGTTAAATCTTTCATGTCTTTAAGGCGATGCAATGAGAAGTAATGCAAGATTATGTGTTTTAGGTTTGAAAATTTGGTGATTTAATTAAATACTGCAAGCAGAACACACCTCGGCCTTTCGATTAAATGGGCATTATTTTGGTGAGTTTTTTTATAAGCATAGAAAAAAAATAATGTATTAGACCTAAAACAAACGTTTTAAGTGGATAATCTTGTACCTAGCAACCATTTTTACGATATTGTCGTATTGTTCATTGTGGCAAATTAATTTTTTTAGAATATGACAGAAAAACATTTTTATAATTATTCCCGAGTTTTACAAAAAAAAAAAAAAAACATGTACCCGGTGTTAAGCAGGAATTTCAACCTTTTCGACATCAGCACAAGGAGTACGTGATTTCGTTCTAATTTTACGAAGTGGATCCCCTTAAATCGTTTTATTTTTTCTTCTAAATATTACTTAAATGGTAATCTATTTGTAATTTTCTTATAATAACCTAGCTGCATAACCATTCTTGTAAATTGCCATCTCAACGAGGACATTTCACACTTAGTTAAATGGGCAATACGTTACCATCAATAACAAAAATGAAAAAAAATATATATATAAAAAATTGTTTATTGAATATTTCAAAATGTCCATTTTAATGTCATCTTTAATTGATTGTTGTGGTCAACTGAATAAATGAGCGTACAAGTTCCTTACCAAATTCACGGAAAAAAAACATTTTGTTCAGATATTTGTCGTATGTTCATTAAATCGTAAACAAAAATTATGGTACGTTTTTTTTACGGTAGGCGGCACAGGTTTTCAGCCGTTATGGATTGCACGCCACTGGCAGGTAGGTACCTAGTTTAATTACAATTGACGTTAGAACATTCCAATGGCATTACCGACCATATGAGAGCGTAGACTAGCAAGACAGTGAAGTACCTACTTACAAGATAATGTAAATTATACATTAGAAACGAACGCATAAAATACTTTTATCTGTTTTCGGCCGTGTTTTGGACTTTCTCGTTATGTAGTTTTAGTGTGAAAGGACAGATAGGAATAATTATTGTAATAATGTGTTCTTGGTAACCGTGTAGGTACTCAGTGCCCGCGTCATTAGCCTAAGTGCTGGAAATAAGTGTGAGGCAGTTTATCAGCAGGCTGTAGTGAGTTGTGCACCAGACCTAAAATTTTAATTGTTTTTTTTTAAGTGGACGGTACCCGTGCGTGATATACTGAACACAGTGTACAGGTGAGAATAAAAGAATACGTTTTGAACATTATTATTTATTTTCAGAAAAATCGGGTGAGCACATATTTTTTATCGTGAACGAAGATCAGTAACGAAATTTACACCTAGGAAATGACGTGCAGTCCATAAAGGTTGAAAAGCGGTACGGCATTAGAGAATACAATTTTTTTATTTTTTTTATCAAAATGTGTTTATAAATTTAGGTATATTTTTTATGTAACATTCTTTCTACATTGGTAAGTTGTTTCCATACGACAAATTTACACTTTTTAGTAAGAAAATAAAATAGCTCCTTTCAAATATTTAATGCACAATTCATACCCGAATTTGAAAAATTACAAAAAGCCCACTTTTGGTCATGGATCAATGCACGCCACTGCACATGGGGATTGCAAATCCGAAGCCCTTTCGGAAAATCAAATTTCAATGACCGAAAATAATAAATATAAAAAAAAGTGTAGATAGATTTACCGCCCACATTCACCGCGGAAGATTCACCGCACGGAAAGTTCACCGCACGCAATGCTAATTAGAAGCAAACTGCATTCATATCTCCAAACCGAAAAAATCGAACATGTGCGCTTTTGCTTTTGGGGTGACGATTTAATTTATTTCCATTTAATCTGGCTATTATGTGTACCAAATTATTTCGATAAAATAAACACGGTTCCAAATAATTTTCCCCGCGACGAATGTTCCGCGGTGAACTTTCCCCGGCGAATTGTTGTCGGTGAACTTTCTACGCGGTGAACGAAACATGACACGCGCTCACAGATGGCGCTAATTCAAATATTTTAGAAAATAAAAACACTTTAATACTTTTAAATGTTGAGATTATTTTTTTTGTTTGCGTGTATACATACATAATGTAAAATAGAATAAATTGTTATTGTAAGTTGAAAGCTCAAGTCCTTTAAAAAACTTATAAAAATACCTACTGTATAAATTTTACAATAATAAGGAACTCCAGTCAAATTTTTCAAAGCCCGCCAAAACGTTCTAAATCTATGGCCGGTCGGCTTTGATCAGTTTTGAGGTTAAAATGTCAAATGTCAAAACAAAGATGAGCTTCGCCGTACACAATTTTATATTCTATTCATAGTAAACCATAACTAAACATAAGTAAGAAAGTTATGGACGTTTTTAGAAACTTTAACAATAAGAATAATAACAGTATTGAGCATTAACATTATCACGTTCCAGAGTGGAAGATACTCGCAGTATTGCCCTGGTGAAAGACCATCATTCAGAATTGAAACATTGCTTAAAATGGCTTTTAGCCATGTTTGGTGACCAGATCTGAATAGCCAAGTATTTCCCCTTTTCCCCACCTTCCCCTCCCCCTTCTCCTTCCCCTCCCCAATATCTTCAGCCTCATAACATTCCCCAATTAGGAGTGCCATAGTCTCACTGTCACCAGACGGTTGGGAGC
Source organism: Halesus radiatus (assembly GCA_022606495.2). Lineage (NCBI taxonomy): Eukaryota > Metazoa > Arthropoda > Insecta > Trichoptera > Limnephilidae > Halesus > Halesus radiatus. The sequence goes on along the minus strand of JAHDVE020006472.1, from coordinate 86,870 downwards.
AGTTTGGGACTCTGCGGTATTCATATAAAAAATAAAAAAATCATAATATCAGCACTGATAATTGATTTTCTCATGAATACTCTAATTTCTTTAAATAATAATGGTTTTTATATTGAACAACAATTATGGAGCTTAAAGTCATCGAAATTAAGTTTAAATTTCGCAAAAACTAAAAAATACATATTTAAAATACAAAACAGAATCGATAAATAAAAATGTCCATACTAATCCAAAAACAGAAAGCGCACGTGACGTCAGATGTTCCAAATGCAATGGTACCAATAGAACAAGGTGTTGTGATGAGATGATTTTTTATTAACTTTTAAATAATGATTTATAAATTGTACGTATATACATAATCATTTCATTTATTGGCATAAAATTAAAAAAAAATTATATGTACTTTAACCGTCTCACTAGACGATGTCTGTTCTGAGACGGGTAATAATAAAAAATAAATATATAGGTACACAAATGAATAAAAATGCTTAAAAATAAATAAGGAAATGTGTACAACATATATAAAAGAAAATTTTAAATACAATGTTTAAAAGTGTAAATGCGAAGCTAAAAATAATAAAAGTTATGTATTCAGAATCGTCGTTTGCTGATCTATATGAATATATATTTATAAAGTAATTATATTTTTCAATGGAGTTGATTATTGCAGCAAGTTAAGAAAATACAACATTTTTAATATAAAATAATATTTATTCCAGTATGTGGGGAGGTTAGTGCAGTACCATAAAAGCCAGGTACCTACATACCCATTGAAAAAATACAACATTTTTAATTGGTAGGTTACCTACGTTAAAAATTAAGTATCGTTTTTTAAAAGGGAAAGCAGTGTAATTTATTGATGTTTTAACAGTCATATAAATTATAAATAAATAAATAAAAAATGGTTTTCAATTCGTGCCCTAGATAAAATCGTCATTTTCATTGTCAGTTTTAAAACATTAATCGTACAAAAATAAGCATAAAAAAGGATTTTTCGAAGGTTTATGTCCTTTCTAATATTTACTATTATTATTGAAAAATAAATAAACGGAAAACTGACTGAAATCACAAAATTAGAATATTAGCAAGCTGCGTACGCCATCTATGGTTGAATAGCTGCACGTAATACTTCTCTATTCCAGCATGTTCTACTCGCCGCGTATAGATGGCGCACAACAAGAAGTAAAGAAAATCACTATTTTCCGTACAATATTGAAAGAAACCTATGTATGACAAGTCGATTGACTTTTCTAATATTTTATAGCAGGGTAGTCCATAGAGTCTGTATAATTGTTTACGACCCAAAAAGATTTGAAAAAAGTAGGTATATACTCGTACGTGTAGAAAGTTAACACCGTTTTAACAAAATCGTCGTAGGTATTTCTGTTTTTCTTCTTTTATTAAAACTATTAGCGGTTAAATGAGGGTTAGGTTAGGTTAGTTTCAGTCCATATATAATCCAAAACTGTTTCCACGAAAATTATAAGGAAAAAAACATTCGAAAAAGCTCTAACAAAAGTGTCTACTTACAGAAAATGAACAAATAAATCATAATTTATTTTTCTCCCTTTTTAGGTACCTGCATAAACAATTTTACAGTAGATCTATGAAGTCCATGTTCCAGCTTAGTCGATACATGCAACTCTGACCCCGTGAAAACCCAATCAAAATTCAAGGAAACTGCTACATTACAATGTTCATACCCATTGGTCTGACTGTTGACACTGGACACAGGCGATCTCCGGACGCTCTCCATGGAGTCGTAGTTGACGAGCTTCCTGGGCGGCGTGAGTTGCAGCGAGGAGAGCGGGGGCGGGGGCGAGGGTGAGGCGCGCGAGGAGGCCGACAGCAGCTTGCGGTCCAGCGAGTAGTTGACGCCGGAGTGGTGGTGCCGCAGGTCGCTGCTACCTGGAAGGGTGCAACATCATGGGGTTAAAATTAATGATTTTTATAATTTGACAGTAGTATTTAGGGGCGGGTTAAAAACAAGCACATTTTAGAATGTCGTAAAAGTGATAGTATTCAGAAAATCGTAAAATTGGCAGTATTCAGCAAGGGTTAAAAAACGAATATTTCAGAAGATCGTTAAAGTTACAGATTTCAGAAGGGGTTAAAAACAATGAATTGACAGTATTTGGGGAGGGGTTAAAAACAAGGAATTGACAGAATATACAAAAATTTACAGTATTTGGGGAGGGGTTAAAAACAAGAATAATATTTCCTCTGAAAAGATAAACCCAGACACATGTGTTGTGGTCATGTCTCTGCGATCGAAGCAAGGCCAATTTTATCTTACTTCAGTATAAATTGATCAATTCTATTAAAATATTAAAAACATTTCTTGAATGAATCATTTTGATTGACCTATCTAGGGTCTAAGAGTAGGAAAGTCTTATGTATTTAAACGACATCAGTTTCTGTTCAAGTTGGTATAGATTACATTTCTTACACTATTGACAGTATTCAGGAAGGGGTTAAAACAACAATATTTCAAAATATCGTAAAAGTGACAGTATTCAGGAAGGGGTTTAAACAACAATATTTCAGAATATCGTAAAAGTGACAGTATTCAGGAAGGGGTTTAAACAACAATATTTCAGAATATTGTACAAGTGACAGTACTCAGGGGGGGGTTTAAACAACAATATTTCAAAATATCGTAAAAGTGACAGTATTCAGGAAGGGGTTTAAACAACAATATTTCAGAATATCGTAAAAGTGACAGTATTCAGGAAGGGGTTTAAACAACAATATTTCAGAATATTGTAAAAGTGACAGTGCTCAGGGAGGGGTTAAAACAACAATATTTAAGAATATTGAAAAAGTGACAGTACTCGGGGAGGGGTTAAAACAACAATATTTCAGAATATTGTACAAGTGACAGTACTCAGGGGGGGTTAAAACAACAATATTTCAGAATATTGTACAAGTGATAGTACTCAGGGGGGGGTTAAAACAACAATATTTCAGAATATTGTACAAGTGACAGTACTCAGGGGGGTTAAAACAACAATATTTCAGAATATTGTACAAGTGACAGTACTCAGGGGGGGTTAAAACAACAATATTTCAGAATATTGTACAAGTGATAGTACTCAGGGGGGGTTAAAACAACAATATTTCAGAATATTGTAAAGGTGACATTACTCAAGGAGAGGTTAAAACAACAATATTTCAGAATATTGCAAAAGTGACAGTACTCACGGAGGGGTTAAAACAAGAATATTGCAGAATATTATAAAGGTGACAGTATTCAGGGAGGGATTAAAGCAACAATATTTCAGAATATTGTAAAAGTGACGGTATTCAGGAAGGGGTTAAAACGATACTACTTTAGAATATTGTAAAAGTGACGGTATTCAGGGAGGGGTTAAAACGATACTACTTTAGAATGTCGTAAAGGTGATAGTTTTAAGGAAGGGATTATGATATTTTGTAAAAGGGTTAATAAACAGATATAAAAAAGGATATTATGAATATTATGTAAATCGGTTTTATTGAAAAATATACATAAATATTATCCAGATCACAGAAATAAATTATAACATACATATATCAAACTAGTTGTATTACCTTTATTTCGAGAAGGCAAGTAAGTATCGTTAAAGTGTCATAATATAGTACAATATATAATAGTATTGAGTAATTGAACAGTATCGCAGATAAAATACGAAATACAGATAAAAGAAACACATTTATTTGTCATTCAACCTTCTATAGTCACCGGGGGTTTGGAAATCATCGGCGTTATTAATCCGCTGTAAACAATGAGGTCAACTGCTCGTTACACACGACGGATATAATGAAATAATTTATTTATTTATTTTTATTAGTATTTTTGATTAACTACTTTAAATAATTTTTGTTTATGTTTAAAATTTGTCTATTTTTCAATTTTTTTATCATTTGTCTATACTTTAAATTATTTTTTAGTATCATATATTCCTGACGATGACAGCATTGCTGTAGATATATTTATATATTTTAATAAAAGTGGTGCATACAAAGTACATTTTCAATTAATTAAATAATAAAACATTTTTCTCTCGCGATGAAAAATGTATATTAAATCTTCTCACTACACATGGAAGCCATATGAAGATGTAATATATTTCAAAGGTTCTCAAGCATTTTGAGGTTGGAAAATACTTTTTACTCTAGTTTTCATTGGGATCGACTTCTAATAAGAATCTTACAATAAAACTTGCTGTTACTCGATCGCGACATATCGCTCGGCCTGCCTATCAAGGAATAACTTTTTGAAGTTTATAAACCTCATTGTAATATATGGATATTTTTAATCATTGTAGATAATATTGACAAATCTCAAATGAATTACGGAACAGAAAAGACACAGAAAATCAAAAGGTCACGGTCGCATCTCGGATACGAGCCCGGGACCTATCGGTCTATCTGGAAACAGGCTCTTGTCCAACTGAGCTAATGCCATCTTATTGCTTTCCATCATTTTTATCGACATGATACTTTCATTTAAAATCTGTTAACATAATTGTGTCTTTTCTGTTTCATATTTAGTTTGAGATTTGTTTCAATAATTAAAAAAAATATATAAACATATACTATATTACTCGTTTGTGACGAGTAGCATCGTATGGTGAGCGATATCGTAAGATATGGCATACTGTAATATAATATATTATATTATATTCGCCTTGTGGCTTAGTTAGCTTTGTTCTTGAAGGTTCTGAAGCCAATACGCTCATGGTCTACCGATGCAGCGTATTCTTTAAATTTTACCTTGAATGAACAGTTGCGGTATTGCTCGAGTTTCTCACGATCTTTAGGAATAATATCATTGTTCAAGAAGGTGCTATTAAATTCCCAATGTGATAGTTTCAGTTAGCGCAATTTGTTTCCTATATCTAAGGCCATAAGGTAGTTTCGTTAAGGTGGACATACACGTTGAATGGGATATTAACACCCAGCGAACACGAACAAAATAAATTCAATGTCGTGTTTCAGGGTTTCACTTGACATTTAAATGTATGTATACATTCTGGTAACGCACGCCATCGGGGGAAACTTGCTCGGATATTTAAAGAAAGTCTTCCAATCTTAAACACATGACTTTTATTGTCTGCGTATATACCAATAATGGTAATAATGAACGGTAAAAAGGGGAAAGTGGAGCATATTCAGAATTTTCAGTATCGCTCTAGTGCAGGATGGAAATTTGCGTTTTTAGAATAGCTATCAATAATGAAAAGCCACGTATTCGCAACATTTGAGTTACAATTAAAAAAAAAGTCTATCAGTGTATAATTGTATAACGATCTCAGATCATAAAGAGGTACTGATACGCGCATTATACTCGTATGAGTAAAAGCTTAATTAAAGAGAAAAATACAAAGTAATATGATCGCCTTCATCAATAAAGTAATTCAAGCTTGTATTTAACTTTTTTTTTCTACATTAATTCCACATTAAAGCCCTGGAAATTATTTTATTATGTCATATACATATGTGGATGTCATATATGAGGATGCCTATGTCATATATGTGGACGTCATATATGTTGATGTCATATATGAGGATGCCTGAGTCATATTGTGGATTTCATATATAAGGATGCCTAAGTCATATATGTGGATGTCATATATGAGGATCCCTATGTCATATATATGGATGTCATATACTCGTATGAGTATGCCTATGTCATCTATGTGGATTTCATATATGAGGATCCCTATGTCATATATGTGGATGTCATATATTAGGATCCCTATGTCATATATGTGGATGTCATATATGAGGATCCCTATGTCATATATGTGGATGTCATATATGAGGATCCCTATGTCATATATATGGATGTCATATACTCGTATGAGTATGCCTATGTCATCTATGTGGATTTCATATATGAGGATCCCTATGTCATATATGTGGATGTCATATATGAGGATCCCTATGTCATATATGTGGATGTCATATATTAGGATCCCTATGATCCGTTTTCTACGATACCTCGATTTTCGGGGCTATCGTCCCCACTCGAGTCAGGAGTTAGCCGCATTTTTCGGGATTTCGTCACTAGAAAGCTGGCTTAGAGGGCTTAGAGGTGGCTATTTTCTGGTTTTACAGAAAATAGCCACCTCTGTGATCGATTTCCCTGAATTACTTGAACGAATCCAATTAAGAGTGGCCAATAGACAAACCAGACAGAACCACACACTAAACATACCTCAATGCAACACTAACTCAAAACAAAACACCTTTATTCAACGCGCTTCACAAAATTTTAACACTTCATACAGTGAGTTCGACTTATTCAACTCAGCCCCTTATAATTTCAAACCAAAAATCAATAAATAACTTTCACACAATACATATTACTCTACACAAACTAGATCCTTTCCCTTTCCCTTCCCCTCCCTCCCATTATCCTAACCTCATATGCTAACCTTGTAACTTTTCTTCTCTTTTTTAAAAAAAAATGAATAATTTAAATACTTAAATGAAACATTATTTTTATAAACAATAATTATTAGCCTGAAACACTCATCCAAATTGAAAAAAACCTTTCCGAGCAAAGATAAATGTCGCCGACAGGACTCGAACCTGCACCCTTCTGATGTCCGGTCAGATGCTCTTGGATGATATAGGTTTCTTAAACATGTTTTATGTCTGTATTTTGTTCTGTAGTTCTGTCCTTTTCTATTTAGTCCAACGGTCTCAAAATATCATATATTTGATGGCGATGCAGTCTTGACAATCCATCAAATACAGCGAATGCAAGCTCGTAAAAAATAAACTAAAGGAATTACGATATAAATTGATAAAAAAAAAATTACTTTGTATTCACCACTTTATTAATATGTTTCAAAAGCGATGCTTTCTTCATCAGGAATATATAGAATACTAAAAAATAATAATGTCAAGTACAGACAAATGATAAACATAGAACACAATAGTGTAAGAATAGACAAATTATAAACTTAAACAAAAATTGAATTGGTAAGTAATTAATCAAAAATGTTAATAAAAAATTATTATAAAACATTGAATAACAAAATTCACATTAGAAATTTAAAAAAAGAAATTCTTTTTTTATTATTATTAATATGAACATAAAATCGGGACATGGCTATTAAAAAAAAACGATTACTTATTAAATTTAATTCACTATTAACGCTTTTTCTGATTTCTAAAATTTTAAATTTGTCTAATTGTAAACCGGTTGTATTTGTATGTAAAAATTTAAAACCTTTATTTATATCAAACGAATAATTGGTTTGCAAAATATGATTGGTAAATTCAGAATAAATGTTATTATTTAAACACCTTCGGTGTTCCTTAACTCCAATAATGAAATTTCTAGAAGTCTTTACTATGTAAAAATAGTTGCAATCGTTAGAAAGTAATTTATATACCACCGATTTATTTAAAATATTATCTTTATCTTTGTTATTTTAAATATATATTTAAAAAAAATTATTATTAGTATAAAAAGCTGGTTGGATAGTATTTGGGATTTTTTTAATTATTAAATTTGATGTAGTATTATATAAAAACAATATTTTTCTCCACTCTTTACTAATAACAGTTATTTGTGGATATAAGATTTAATAATTTTTTTCTTAAACTTTTTGCTTAATATATTATCTATTAATTTAGTAATATAACCGTTATTTATTGCAATCTGTTTAATTATATTTAATTCTTTGTTAAAATTGTTTTCTGATAGAGGTACATTAACTAATCTACTGAGCATGGAATGAAAAGCTGATAATTTTTGAGCAAAATGATGATTAGAAGTATTATGTATAACGATGTCTGTATAGGTATCTTTACGATATATATTAAATTATATAAATATTTAAGTCTAAGTAATTAGTGCTAAAATTTGGATTACGATATCTTCATGTAAGGTGACAATGAACTAAGTGCCTTAATTAAAATTAATATGATTCTCTCTAAAACATCATAATTAACCTGTTAACCGAGCGTGACGTATTTATACGTCAAATGTAAACAGTATCGAGTACGGGTAGTACGTATCAAAACTTCTTCCAAATATATGTTGTACCCTTGAACGGGCGGGACTTAGTTTTACGTTTTACGAATGTGTGAGACATCGGTACATGAATCGACATGAATTTAATAGGAACGGCTGCGCGGCCTGTTTCATACAAAACTTAATTTTGGATTTAAAGGCAATCCCCCGGTTAACAGGTTAAATATGTTATTAGATATTACTGAATCAATCCCATCTCACTAATTGTGATTTATACTGATTTTACATATATTTTAATCGAAAGTAACAGGTACTCAATTTATAAGTCAAAACAATAATTTTTAATTGCTTGTTGCACACAGAATCGTTGCAGGAAATATCAGGATCGTTCAACCGCCACTTATCCACCTACACCAAATAACGATGTGGGATAATTTGCCCGCAAAATGTACATTAGTTTAATGAAGGAAGCTTATATCTTGATTATCCCATGAAAGTTTGTTGTGCAAACTTCCATCTAAAATTAATTTATAATCATCGCATTACTCACCAAACTTTAAATCGCAGATTGTGAAATTCACTTCGCTCACAATTTAATTAATAAAATTTGTGTAGAATTAACGAAAGTTGTCCCGTTTTTAATTCGTAACGGAATATCATTCCGGTGGTAATAACGGTTTAAAATGGTGTGTAAATTCAATCAAGGTGATTTAATTAAACTTTTATCGGATATAATTAAGAATTAAGATTTGAGAGGATACTACAGAAACATTTAACGATAATTAAGACGTAACAACAGATCGCCAAACGTAAATGCATTATTCTCCGTCTAATGATTTTAAAGATGATTTATATTTCAGATCGATGAATGAGTTAGATATTTTTTAACACATTTATAATGATTTGAGCTGGTTTAAAAAAAACACGTAGAAACAATCTAATTTTCGTAGCATTTCCATCATTCCCAATCGACTAACTCAGAAATACGGGAATATGAACGAATACCGTAAATTAATTTTTTGGCGACAAATTGTATAAGGTTATTTTGTCTCATTACACGACATTACTCCTTCCAGCCTCATAAGGTACCCCAACTGGGGATGCCATAGTCACAGTGGCTTCTGGCAATTGGGTCTTTTCCGCGGTGTTTAAATAAAAAAATATATTTATTTTTTTAGGTAATTCGTAAAGCAATAAAAAATGAAAGTTTAAAGTGTAAAGGTAAGTTGGTTCATTGATGAAATGAAAGCTTCTTGTCAGTTCGTTGACAAACATGAACAGGCAATAATTCCCACACTTCTTCAATGAAATAGTAGGTAAGTAAGGACGTGCTACGTTACATTAAACATAACACATGTCTCCCGGTGAATGAGAAGATCACATTACAGATGCGAATTTCACGTGATGCATTGTGCATCCAACTTCATTCATCTGGCGATTTCACACTAGAAACGGGAGATGAATATTAATACCGTCTCTACTTATGTGTGGGAAATGAACGTCTCGGTAGACAAAGAAGTCATACGAAATCGTCACCATTAATACGTATTTAATATCTAATGTGTAATTGACAGATTTTGCAGAATGATACATTATCATTAAGGTAATACAAAGACAATTTTAAAACTCATTCGAACCCAATAAATTTGTCAATTTCTAAGATACTTTCGATACGTGGAACTGAACGTTGGAAAATTGAAACCCGAATCTGTAGAAGCACTGGTAAAGTGGAAGGCAGGCAATTCAGAGAAGATCACTGATGCATTGGATTGATCAAGTATCACAAATGCCCGGAACGTCGGTGTCCGCGGCACTCCTTTTAACGCAGGATCGTGAGCGGTGGAGTAGCCTGCTTCATTTGGATATTTGTAATAAAAAGCCAATGACTAACAAATATGGATTTATTGCTATAATAATGTAAAATATTTATTTCTGACATCATGTACCTTGGGAATCGGATTATCAAAGAAATACTATTACATAGAGAAGAAGTGATCCAATAGTGAGACTCGACAATGTTCTTCGACAGTCTGATTGATGATCCAAATTTGATGAGGGCAGTCGAAATGCAAGGGAATGATGATTATCAGATATGCTTTCAAAAGGAATCACTTATTAAGTTTTTGCAGTGTTTTTGGTAAGTGGAAAGACTCTGAGACTCGTAATAGATATTAATTATTGCGATCATGATGGCCATGTTATTTTATAGGTTACACGAGGCGGTGAATCCATTGTCCAAATGAGAATACGTGGTGAAGTAAATATACGTTTATAATAAATGTAAGTGTTCCCCCAAAACATCTAATGTTATCCCGCATTAAACCCATCTTGTGGTGATAATAATCTGATTATTCTGCAGTCACGCCTGTCACATAATCCACGTGGGTGGGTTAATCCCACGGAGTTACTGATTCGCTATTCCCACGGCTGTCACTGACACAGATCGTCACGCTCGGTGATATAACTATAAATTGAATGTTATTTAGAAAGATCGTGAGTAGTACTCTTTCTAAAGCGCAGCGAATTGAACAACAACTATTCGTTTGACAAAATACATTATCTTTCAATTTTCGACAAGGATAAATGGTTGGTTTCGTCAGAATTGTTATTTTATTAGACTATCTATGCACAATGGGCATGGCTTGGTTGTGAGGAAATTATTCGAAAATACGCATAAAAGTAATATTCGGTCATGAAAGTAGACATTAATGTTTATTGGCACACTTTTTGACAACTTTATCTTATTAAATGGTACGTAGGATGTTGAATAGGATGTGGGAGCAGATTGAAACAGAGTTCACACAGCAAGAGAGAAAATAATTTCTAGCTCCTAAAATTTGTCATGGAAAACGATAAATTTAATTAATTATTTCACAAACCTGAACTAGGAAGAAAATATGATGTCAGTACAGAGTTAGATATCATTAAAGGAACGTTAAATTATTGTGTTACAAAACTTGCTATGTACGTTGAAAAAGTTGTTATCTCAGTACGTGAAAAAATAATAATATCTATACGTTTCAAAACCAATGGTTTCGTCATCAGGATATAAAGTGTACCGAAAATTATGACATATAAATAAATAATGCCACAAAGTGAATTTGCATTTATTAAAGAAGTAATAATTCATTAATTACCCTTAACGAATTATGAAGTATTCGATGAATCGTAGATAAAATCTGAATGAACAAGGTAAATCCATTGATGATCAAGCTATTGCTAAACCACGATTCCAAAAAAATGCTAGGCAAAACCTTACTTCGCCCAGGGCACGATTCTCAAATCTGCCGTTAACGACCGAGAAATCGAGCATAATCGAGATTACAGCAGATCACGAATTCAATGACGAAATAGTAACAAAATCGAGTACCTTAAACAAAAAAAACCGTTTCACAAAAACGTGAAGCCAAAAGCCAGGAATAAGTACACCTGAAAAAACTAAAGCCGCTGGCCCGTGTAATTGGTTAATTGAACAAGTAAGCCTATTAAAAAACTAATGAAGAACAGAACTTTGCAGCGAAGCCTTTTACGTGCTATAAAAGCATTTTTTCAAAAGCCGATGACCCATTAGGGTGATACAAGATTGGTAGGCAATTGTAACTTAAGCTCTGTGCGTAACTTGGTAATATTGACCAATAACGTTTCTCAGAAATTCATTTTCCAGTACAGTTACTCATGCTTTTTACTTTATAATAAATTTTTCGATTTGAGCAATATCAAGTTGAGCAATTTTAGATTTTTGGAGAAGCAGAGAGGATCGGGTCTTCTAACGACTGCCATTGCAGAAAAATCAGCAGCCTGAGTATACAAGTACACAGGTTGCTGATTCAGTTCTAAGAATAGATTCGCCCAAGATTTTTTGTTGAATGGAATTCTCGGTATTGAATTGGAATAAAAAGATAACCTAAAACGCGACCAGTGAGCAGTGATCTCGGTATAATTAATTTGACAGCTGGATGCACCCATTTACAGGGAGCTCTCAGTCGGTTTAAAAAAAAGGCAAAAACATAATATCAAAGCCTTTTGCGCATTAAGACTGTACAGTTAAATTAACCAACGCAACTAATCAACATAAATGGCATTGCTCACTGTTTTGGAAATGGATTAGAATGGACTTAAAAATATAAAAAAAAGGCTAACAGCGGTATCACCATCCTACTAATTGAGATTTAGCTCAATGCCAATGGATAATTTTGACAAACCAAAATTGGATAAAATCTTATAAACATAACCAAAATGCGTTAGGTAGTGCTCCATTGACGTCAAATGATAATAATTACGGGAGATTCGTTTCACGTAATTATTATCATTGCTGAACCGTAGTGCCAACTTTTTGTGTTCTGTTTTTTACACGTATCGGATATTTTGCTCCGCTGCGGTACGATTTCAACGTACCTACCTACGAAAAAGAATTCCCACAATAATAATACTTAAGTGAAGACATTACTCAAAACCAATTACAGACATCATCAAAACCCCCAAAAATTAACCAAATGTTTTCGCACCTACTAATTAAAATTTCTTAAATTAGGATTGTTAATGCAATCATAGAAGTTGAAAGGCCACTTTAAACTGGAGATCAGAAAGAAAAGGTCGATAGGAAGAAAGCAGCAGAAATGGAGCGTCGACTTAAAAAGAAGCGGAGTGTTATAATGAAATTAACGGAAAGACAGGATAGAAGCTAAAAAGGGATAACAATAAGATGAATAAAGATGAGAAGTAAAATGGAAAGGAGGGAAAAAGGAGGAGTAGGAGAAGACGGAGAAGATGGAGAAGAAGAGGAAGTGGTAGAAAAAATTGCTAAGTATGTAAACATGACTAGGATTTGAAGAAGAAAACAGACGAACTTACTGCCATATATGGTGATGTGTGATCCGGGGCGGGCTGTGAGGACGGGTGTGGATCCATACCTCTCCCCTGCATTGGACAATCTACCATTGCCGGTCACGGGGATGCCCATTGGCTTGAAAGCTATCGGCCTGATCACCACTTTACCCTGGAAACAAAGAAAATCAGAGTCAGAATATAGTTCAACAGTTATAAATTTGATGGAGATGGTATTTAGGGTCTTGAATCAAAGATTCAAATATATAATGTTTTATTTAGTTTTCTAAAGCTGTAAACTATATTTTTTTGTGATATCCCTAAAAAAGTGTTAATTCATTGATTGTTCTAAGTGCCGGTTCTTCCATAGAGTAAAGCCGTGGATTCCCTTTGATGTTTCACCGCGCGTTGATCTTTTAGGCTTTGTTCTATGGAAGCTGATCACAAAAATCGATAAGTGGGAGATGATTCAATATTTCTACATGGCACCTAGATAAAGTCACCGAATCACATAATTAATCAGTATTTCAAAACAGAGATTTTGATGGCAACCTACAGACCAAAATGAGTCCTTAGTTAAAAATGTGAGTTTGTTAGGAGTTCTAGTTAATATTCATAATTTGAAGCGAGTGCCAACAAAAGACTAAGGTTCTGATATTATTTATGATTATCAGTTTGTTTGTTTTGAGGTCGGTATTAAGCCGACATCTGCCTTTGATGGTAAACACTGCAAAGCTTTCAACTTTGGTTCAAGAGGAAGGAGGAAGCGCAACACGCCTTAATACCCTAAATGTCAAACAATATGATTAAGGCTGTCTTTAAATTGCTTAATTTACCGGTTGCAGTTGTCACAATAGACGGCCGAAAACAACTCAAATAATTAACGACTGCAAAAAGAGCCAATATTTATGGGAGGTTCGATCTCGGTGATGTTTACCATAAAATAAAAGACTGCGACCCTCCTCGCGGTAATAAATTAAAATTGGGCTATTTGATTGTCGGTACTCTGTTTGATTAATGGCCGGTCTAACCGAAACAACTCGATCGTAACGAGATGACTGTAAAAATATATCTAAGGAAATACAAAAAAAAGCTACACACAACAGGTCAATTAGACGTCTCGAAGATAGTGCTAAATTATTTAGGATTAATCAATTACCTGTATTTCTAAGACCTGTTGAAAACAAATCCTATATATTTATTCTGGATAGCTTATATAAATTAATAACCCTTTTTTTTAATACCGCACAAGATTCCCAAACTGCTCCCAACCGTCTGGAGCCAGTGAGATTATGGCATTCCCAATTGGGGAATGTTGTGAGGCTGAAGGTATTGGGAAGGGGAAGGAGAAGGGGGAGAGGAAGGTGCGGAAAAGGGGAAATACCTGTCTATTCAGATCTGGTCACCAAACACGGCTAAAAGCCATTTCAAGCAACGTTTCAATTCTGAATAGTGGTTTTTCACCAGGGCGATACTGAGAGCATCTTCCACTCTGTAACGTGCGCAAACATACTATATATTAGTTTTAAATGAAATAAATGTGAAAAAGAAAAAATAATTAAATATAAATTACATGCGCACGCCGGGATTTGAACCCGCGACCTTCGGATTCGTAGTCGAGAGCCTTACCCCTCGACCATGGAGGCCGTCAAACCCTTTAGTCAGATTAAATATACCCTTGAAAAGTCATAGGTGCATTATATTGAAACTAGAAATCATCGTACAGCGCCCTTGAGGTTTTTCACAAGACCGCCACTAGACAAAAGATCCAATTATTATTATTAAAAAATATTTTCGATCATGCATTTTAATTTGATTCCCCAATCTGTCATAATTGGAAAAGTTATTTTCCCATCACTCTTTTCTTTCGAAGGTGTGCTGTCACCGAAGAAACAAACTAAGGAGAGTTGGAATTATTGTCTAATTGTTGTGAGCTCAATTAAATTTGCTCATACAATTTAGGACGGAAAGCTGTGCTAACGTCACAGTGGTCTTAAATAATTCATTGCATTTGTTTTTACTTTCACAATTAATACTGCAGTTAATATTACGAAGGAATGTTTTTTCTATCAGGAATTAAGAAACTATTTCCTATTTGATATGCTTTGACCAGAAATTTTAAACACATAAATAAAGACGTAGCTCAACGGTAGAGCATCTGACCGGACATCAGAAGGGTGCAGGTTCGAGTCCTGTCGGCGACATTTATCTTTGCTCGGAAAAGTTTTTTTCAATTTGGATGAGTGTTTCAGGCTAATAATTATTGTAATTTCTTCAAATGCTTGGTAACTTTGTGGCATCATTATTAATTATATAAATTGAAAATACACTTTGTATATACCACTTTACTTAAAATATATAAATATTTCTACATGTTTCGATAGCAATGCTATCATCTTTTTATTCCTGAAGATGATAGCATTGCTATCGAAACATGTAGAAATATTTATATATTTTAAGTAAAGTGGTATATACAAAGTGTATTTTCAATTTATATAATTAATAATTATTGTTTATAAAAATAATTGTTACCCTTTGCGCTATGCACAAAAATCTTGTCTTAAGTTTTTAAGAACTTTAGTTTATCAATTAATAGATAAATTTGTTTTAAATCACTTCAATTTAATATAATGATCGACCGGTTTCGGAAGTACCCTTCCTACGACGACTATATTCAGATTAACTTAAGATACAAAGTAATGACAGACATACATTAATATTTAGATGTTGGAGTGGGAGGCGACCAAAGATGAAGGGGTAATTAGGAGTTTTTCAGGGAAAAAAAAACAAAGCGGTTCCCTGGAAAAATATCTAGAAGTAAATAAATTTACTTGGTTATTCAATATACTGGAATCAATATTTAGGGATTTTATAATGTCAAGTGCTTCTAAATTATCTAATTGTTTGCCTTTTTTATTACGATGAAGAATTTTAACCCGTGAATCTTTATTAAAAATATGATTAGTTGATATGATACGATTGACAAATTCTGAAAAATTATCGTTATTTAAACATCTTAAGTGTTCCGTGATTCTGATATTTACATTACGCGATGTCTTTCCTATGTAAAACGAAGGACGGTCAGTGCAACATAGTTTGTAAATGCCTGAGTGGCTTAACTTTTGATTCCCGTCTTTAGTGTTTTTATTTACGGAAGAAAAAAAAATTGTATAGGAATCATTATATTTCAGTAGTCACTTGAAAATTTTCATGATTATTTTACAACAATTTTATAACAAAAGACGCCAAGATCTGAATTAATGTTGTAAAGAGCTCTCTTCGTTTGTTAGTTAATTCCGGTTCTGCTTGTCGATTTAAAGCAAAGCCATTAAAAAGTGAGATGCCATAAGCTATAAGCAGCTGTGACTAAATAATTTATTAACCCCACGAATTTTCAGAAAAAAAACGGGTGACAAATATGTTAGACTCAACTGATTCAACTAAAGATGATACGGTTTAAATCGTGATTAATGAAAAAAGATTGCAAAAAGGATATTGGCCTCGAGACGGAATGCAGTCTTGTTCAGGCATTTTTTTAGTAAAATTATATGGAATACGCCAATTTTTTACTGCCGTCAACAAAACATATCAAGAACTATGGACAAACCTCGTCGTTTCGAAGTAGGTACTTACGCAATTCAATACGATATCGAAATGGGAAGAAACGTAACTAAATGTACCTACCTACCACGGTATCGTTACAACTATAGAAAACAGAAACAAGTGTGCCATGAACCATTAACAGGGCACGGTCTTTGTTTCTACCTATACACCAAACGCATAATTTCCATTGGCTCCGTCGCTTCGATAGTCCGTGCAGTTTGATCGTAGCTCGCCGACAGTCGGCCCACTTCCTTGCAATATCTCAGTTTGTTTCCATTATTTATACTCTAAACACTGTATGGTCATAAATAAGATTTCATTTTAAGAGGGATCGGCATGAAAAGATTCGAAAGAATCTGTCAAACTGACCTTGAAAGAAAATACGAAGATGAATATCTAAGGTGTGTGCTATTTGAGACACTCCTAAGTGCGTAATGCGTAATGAGATGAGACAATCCTTCTGACTCATTCTTACTTAGTGACAGATAAAGTACACCAACTAAAAATATTTGTTTTTTTTTTGTCAATACATAATAAACATGATTCGTGAGTTCGATGACTGCTGGTAAAATTACCCTATAAAGATAATAATGACATACCACAAACTTTGGCGTGAATTTAGAATCAAAATCTGCCATCGTCGATAAAAAGTATCGTAAATTCAATTATTTTATTACTGCGGCATTCATCTATAAAACGAATAACAGTGTACATAAAAATAATACTAAAATCTATATCCGGTTTCCAACACTGTTTTTAGTGCCTGCGTATTTAACGATTTTTATTTATTTTGCTATTTATTTGCATCAAACTCGCTTAGCTACGAATACTACTAATGATTCTTGACTGATAAGAGTCGTACAAATAAACACATTTAAAATATCCAGGGAAATGCGAAATTTAAAACCATTTTAATTTGAATAATATAGGTGCACCCTCAAAATACCCTGAAGAGAAGAGTTAACCGATTCAGAAGTTCTAGATTAGGTTGACAGGGATATTGAAAGAAAGGTAAATGCAGGAAACTTCATTAATGGAGGACTGAATTTTGTCAGCGTTAAAATTGTCAAAAGAAGTGAAGCTAGCAATCCACAACGGAGTGCTGATACCAACCCTGATGTATGAAAGTGAGGCATGGAACTGGTAGAGGAATGATGAAAGTAGACTGAATGCTGTAGAAATGCAATCCCTGAGGCGTATGTATGATACAACTAAGTATGACCGTTTGAAAAATGTTGAGATTCGCAAAGAATTCAAGGCTGATGTGAGCCTAATGAGTAAGATTAAAAAAAGGGACGCTTAGATGGTTTGGGCATGTAGAGCGGATGAAAAGCAGAAAGGAGTGTAAGGAGAATACATTACGCGAATGTGAATGGAAGAATAAGCTGGGGGCGCCCGAGGAAGACACGGCACGATCAAATTAACCAAATACTTGGGTCGGGTCATGTCAAGAGTCGGAATAACGGAAGAGTATGTATGAGACGATGTATGAATATGAATGAAGTAAGGAGTGTGTGCCAAGACCAAGTTGCCATGAAAAGAAGAACATTCCAATATTGTCATAAACTTGACACTTCTTCACAGGGCAGACAGAGTAGGTAGTAATGGTAAAAAATAATTATTATTGTCGTATGCCGGTAAGTGACACATGCAGAATTTTTGTCTCAGAATACTGATTCTCCACAAAATTTACCACAGCCGGAAGCAAAATAAAAATCTTTCTGCCAATTACACATCAAAGTGAACATTTTATCGAAATTCACTTAATAAAAATATTACTGATGCAATGAAAGCCGATGAAATAATAGAGGTAAACAAGATATGAAAACACGACCGATGAAATAAAATCAGTCATCGAATACTGGTCATGAAATAAATCAATGAACATAAAATATATTGAAAATACGATAAGATCAGTGTTGGCACCAATACGCTGTTGAGAATGCGTCTATCATCAGCGTCATCAGATGGGTGCATCTCGTTTTATTGGGGGCGCTACCGACGGTGGGGCATCCGTTAATTTCATACAGCAAAAGCTTTTGTTTAATCAGAACAGGTTCCTCGGCACTGCAGGTACGAAAACAGCAATTCGTGATCTTCGCCTACATTTTATATAGGGAAGCTTGGACATCTGTAATTAATGAGGACATCCCGTTTTATTGAGGCCAATGAAAATGGGACAACCGTTAATTTTCACGTGGCGCGTGTTAAAACCTTTTGTTATTAATGTTGCCGGGCGGGTTTTTAAGCTTTGACCATTTAACCGTAACCCGTAGCGAACTAACAATTTTGAATCTTTAATTTCTCGTATGTTGCTAGAATCCAACAACTACACTGTAACGTCTTTTAATAACCTTAATTAAAAACAGTTTTCAATATATATGCAAATAATAATAACATTTGAATCTGAATCCTTTCACCTTGACCTAGAAGTAAGTTTAAGAACAAAAATGTTTGTTGATAAGTGATCTCTATTTTAATGTATGGCATGAAAACTGGACACTTAACCAAGAATTGATACTGAAAATAGAATCCTTAGAAATATGGACTTATAGGCGCATCCTCAAAATATCCTAGATACGAGGAGATTAGGGTGATTAACCTTCATCATATCATGAAAAGCAACAGAAACAAGATTACAAAAATTATATCCCAGGAGAATATTGACGAACAGTTGTAACGATTCAAGTTCCTACCTCACGATTGTCTATTATATTTGACAACACCATCTTTACGTAAGAGGAATCGTTTCAGTAGCTTCCCACAATATCTAGAATCTTCGTTCGGCAGCACTAAAAGAGGGAGTTCCACATGCAAAACAACCTATTCGAGGCGGCCATTAGAAATTCAGTAAGGAACCTTGCAACTCAGTATGTAGAATTCCCGGGGTTGGAGATTTGCTCACTCCCTGAGATATTCGAGTCATTATTATTATTCACCAAAGCTTTTCACTAATCAGTGTTATTCAATTTAAACATTTAACTAATTTACACATATAACTTTAATATCAGAAATAAAGAATTGGTAAATCCTTTGGATAAACAGTGATACAAGCCATAAGTGCGGGAAACACCGATTTATGCTAATCCCTAATACGGTACCCGAGGTCCGTCTACCTGAGGGTAATTTACAAACGCCCGGCTTTAAATCCCGGGAATTTCGCAGTCGCCAGAAAAAGGCAGTTAAGGGGATTAACAGCGAACCAATTAAAAGCCACCGAGCCACAGTTCGTAGTTCACGAAGGAACCCGAAGAATAGTTCGGATGTGATAAAAAAGGGGGACTTTGGCCGAAGCAAAGTCAGGAGTGGACAGAGACGAGTCGGTAGAGACCGTCCGGCTAGTGGTCGTAGTCGAGACTCCCGTCTCCTACAAAGCAAGCAGGCCACTTGCATCCCCAGCCTGAGACGCTGCGGGAAAACTCGGCAGGAACCGCTGAACCCCAACGCCCACCGTTCGAGTGCAGTCGAGTGCCCTTCGCCTCCTGCCTTCCAGCGCCGTGATCCCATCAAGGCACATATCCACCACCGCAGTAATCACCACCGGACAGCAGTCGAGCGCCTCTGGCATCCTGATGATCATCCTCTGGAACCTTCTGAAACCGGTCGTCAAGTGAAAGCCGAAACGCGTGTCCGCCCAGCACCAAAACCTCCCCCTACCGGAAGTACCACCTGCTCTCCGAGGCTTTCAACACCAACATCGAGACGACTGGTAATCTCCCACTGGACCGTGTGCAGATTACCCGTAAAAACAGTTCGTGTAATTAAGTGACACCCACAATACCTACCAGTTAAGAATGTATTTTAGATTGTGAACAAATAAAATACTTGACACTCAACGAAGTTACCTGTTTCTACTGAACCCCAATGACCCCATCATGTCAACAGTTATGATTTTAGTGCGGTCTAAAACGGAGCGACGGTTGATTTTCACATACACTTTATATTGTTTTCAACTTAGTCCAACGTGTTTCAGAAGAGGGACAAAGCTGACCTAAACAGCAGGTCAGTAGTAATAAGAATAAATCTCGGTGTTAGCGGAAATCGAGAATCTTCAATAATACCGTTTAGTTGCAGCACCGTGTAAGTATGCAGTGCATGGCACCTGGTAGAGGCTGGCGGCTATATCGGCTGTCATCGAGCGTGTCCAGCAACGTGTTTTACCGACCACCACGGAGGTAAATTTATTGCCACTTGCTACGGTTTACACGGGTGATGGTAACTCAACGGTCTAGATTCTGGATAGAAAATCTGGACTTCGTGAGAGCAACCAAACAAAGGCCACAAAGAATTACCAGGAGAGATCAATAATGTCATCCGTGAAGACCACTTTTAAAAAATGAACTGATGATAAAAAACGAAAAACTATTTGTTTTTTTAATAATTTGGTTGTCTAACTTGAAAACAGATTTTCCAAACGCATTTTCATAGTACGAGTAGAAGAAGTTGTCAAAGCCCCATTTCGTTATGTCCGCTGTTTTAAATTTTCTCCAGCAGGGTTGTTATTGGGTATTCATAGATGTCTCCTGGTTCCACAACGTTACTTAGGTGTCGAAGCCTTATTTCGAAAAATTTATTAATAACGTCTTGTGAATAGGAATGGGCTATTAATATTGCAAACAATCTTTAACGGTGAAACGCGTTACTGTCTTTCGCGGAGTGGCGCAAAAGTACAGAAGAGACGTTTAGGGTATTAACATAACAAATTTTTGGCCGCCCAGAAGGTAGAGACTCCAAAAAACCCGATTGTGTTTCCATGTTCACATTAATTAGCACAGTGTTCAAGTGCGTTTGATAATTCCAAATCAAAACCAGTTGTTAGTAGTACTCGTCTCTTGTTAGATGTGCCTGTTGCCTATACGGATGATGGTGGTCCACTCGGATGCTGCGGCAGTTGGATGTAGGACGGCCCACGGTGATCTGCTCAGTACTGACTGCTGCAACTACCAGTTATTATGTCCGCCGTTCTGTTTTGGCCGTTGTGTGCTACATTGGATTCTACACATGGCGAGCTAAATAATCACTCCTCTAAACTATTGTATATTGAGGCGAATCTGTGGTAAAACCATATTAGATTATATCGCCCGCACGGAGCTACATTGTCATAAGTCAAAATAACCAACTACGCTCTTTCTCGGCAAGGGTAATAACTTTATCTTAGCATACACTCTTTGCTTCGTTCACATTTATAGATCGTCTAATATATTCTCTTCTGTTATACTGATTTCTGACATGGCCCGTCTCAAGCATTTGATTCACTTGATCGTGCTATGTCTTCCTCGAGCACCCCCGACTTTTTCTTCCATTTCAAATTTGCGTCATGTACACTCCTTTCTTCATTCATTCGCTCTACAATCCCAAAACATATACGCGACCCTTTCTTAATCTTACTCATTACGCTTACATCAGTCTTGCAATCTTTACGAATCTCAACATTTTTCACAATATCGTATATGGTTTTAACACATATTCGCCTCAGAGATCTTATTTTTACCGCATTCAGTCTACTTTCATCCTTCCTATGCCAGTTCCATGCCTTACTGCCATACATCAGGGTTAGTATCAGCACTCCATAGTGAACTGCTGGCTTCGATTCTTCGACAATTTTTTTGTTCGCTCCAACAGCGTTCACTCCTTAATGGAGTAACCTGTAAAGTAGGTCACAACAAATTCCAATAAAACGCTTTCATCATCACAAATTCGCCGTGAAATCTTAAGACACAAACTATATCAATTCTATTATTATATTAAATAAGTACTTTAGATCATAACAAGGCATGTTGCCAGAGGAAAAACTCCATGGGACTCCTGGTATTTGAATTCTCCCTGCTTCTACCATTATAAGCAAAAACATTACTTAGTTATTAGAGGGTTGAACGCACGACGCTGGAGTGGGAACCCGACGCTTTGGACCAGTCGACCGAGCCAATTTTTATGGAAGTCAGCCGGACGAAAACAATGATGGTAATAAGTCGACATGTTCGATTTTCGGATTTGTTGCTGTCTTGAACTGGTGTATCGATATGTAAATCGATTCATCTGAAGTCATTCCTCCTTGGAACATACCAGATGCAGTGTGAACGTATTCCCTTGATCTTGACATCGGAAGCAGCATAGGCATCGAGATCCACAATCTCCCCCCCCCCCCTTCTATTCCCCCACTCTCCCCCCGCCACCTGAGCCGGCGGGCTGGTATGGAATACAGGTACGGTGTACAGGTGACCCCAATTGCCAACTGGTTTTTTCATATGGACCGCTCATCTTGCACGAGCTATCCTACTCTTTCTAGAACCGTGTTATTCAAATGTATATTGTGTTATTTGCGAACTGGAGAATGATTGTATGGATTTCAAATAAATCCAAAGAAGTACAATAAATTAACACCTTTGTTTTAGTTTAGAATAATAATAGCACATTTTCATTCAAGCGTAGTTGTGTTGGGTGTGCAATAATACACAACCATAGGCGTGCTTTTTATATAGGCGCATAGGCACTGCCTACCCTACCTTACTCAAATTAAAAATATATAAATAATATTAAAATTTATAAATTTTTTGAATGAAATCAATCTACACTTTTAAAAATCCGCGCGAAGTTCCAGACACAGATGTCATATTCAAATTTTGACTGTATTCTACACAAAAAAATGTACACGTAGGCGCAATGCGCATTCAAGGGAAGACTCGTTTGTGTTATTGTGGCAAAAGGCCGTGCTTATCGGTACAATTGCAAATGTAGCAACCAGTGCTATTTGTCGGTATATTGATAAGTACAACTTTAGTAATGAAATAATTATCATATTATGTCGGCTTTCTTTCATGCGATTGTGCGATCGACAAAAAAATGTAAATTTTACATGTCCAGTATTTGGCTTGTAATATGCATAAATGAAGCGGTTATTTGGATATTTGATGCGGAAGGTAATCACAACCAACATCGGTTACAGCCAGCAGTGGCCATTCTCAGGGAAAACGTCTGTGGGAAGTTTTTTTTAAAATATCAATTAACTTGTTCTTTCCTCTACTGCCTAACCCGACTACACACTCTGCACGCGCCACTGTACACAACCCACCGGATGAAGTAAATACAATATTAACCGGGCTCCCTCACGAGTCGGTAAAGGATCGACAGTGATAATGGAAGTATGCAACACAGCTCCCGTGCCACACCGATCCGTGTACGTGCGTCTGTAGAAATATAATATGGAACGGAGTGCTGTTGGTATTACGTTTTTTCACTGCATTCATTATATATTGATTTCTTACCGGCCTATGAGGAAGCCGTCAAAGATTCCAAGACTATGTGTGAATGTAAATATAATTTCCACAATAAATGTTAAATTCCTTTTTGCAAATATGATTATTTACAAATAATGATATTTGAAACTTGTTTTTATGTACACGAGTATATTAATAAAGTGGTGATTACAAAGTAATTTTTAATTCATTTATGATTATTTTACTTGTAAATATAATTGATCCTAAATAATAATATGCAGTACATTAATTTAACGTATAAAGCACATAGCTTTTTTAAAAAGATACTATAAATAAATTTAAAGAAAAAATCATAGATAGGTACTGATTGCATTTAGAAATATCAGTAAAATTGTTTTCTGGAGTAGTGTGTGTATATAGGAAAATCTCTTGAATGGTAAGCGCTGGCTTTGTAAAAACTATACAGATTTCTGTCAATCTAGGCCAACGCAACTATTTTCAATTCGTTACATTATTTCCATCGTGAGTTATAATGTTTTGAAATATCCCTGAACTGTGGAAAAATAAGATAACAAGATAAGATAACATTATATTTCATATATAAAATAACTGCTGTTTAAAGCAGTGATAGTCGCCAACACATTGACATGAATAACTTTTCAAGCAGGAAAATTATTCTTTGATTCATTAGGTCTTTTTGTATACACACAAGCGATTGCTACAAAGTTATCTGTATCATTTTTGAAATTAATATGAAAACCGTTTTTGAAAATAGCATGTGCATAAATAGAGTCTGCATTCCTTGCTAAATCAGTGTAAAATATTGTCCCCGCGCAGTAAGTACGAAGGGGCGTGAAGTTGCTGTCGATGTCACCCGAATCATTCCGATCGCGATCGAACACGCCGTGGCTCGGAGAATTTGCCTTACCAGTGTGCTAATTTCAAATGCTCCTCGTGTTTTTTAAACATAAAAAAAAACAATTTACACGAACATTGATTATGGTAAAACAGACAAAAGGTTACACCGTTGCTTTTCTATCTTCTCCAGGCATTTCATAGGCATTTTCAGGTTATCATTGGAGATCCATACCCGGTGAGCGCTTGTAATCGATTGAAGCCCGTGTTATCTCCATGATGCCAATTGGCCGCATGTTGTTGCCCATATTTCGAATGCTGATGTTTACTCCATTTGTATACCTCAATGGAAAATAGAGCCTTTAGTAATTTGGAATCTCGTTAGGGTAAACATAAATGAACACGTAAAAATGAATAAGTTCAGTTGCTCAGTAGTGAGTGTAATGACGCAATATTTATTTTATGCATTATTATTGTTTTTACAGTCCCTACTGCAATTTGAAGTATTCCATGTCCAGTTTTTTGACCCCAGATTTTCTAGTTCAGCACGTGCTAACTATCGAGTGAATTATAATTTAAAATTCTTAATATTAACGATCCAAAGACACTGCCCACTCGTAAAAACTATAAATAATAACACACTGATCTTGTTTTGAAATCGATATGATCAAATACGAAAATGGACACGCCTCAAAATTTGGGACTCAAAAGACGCTCCCTCAGCATATTATTATGAAAGAAAGACAGATAATTTTTTAAATAGATTTAAAGTAACTTTGTGGCGTTATTAATAATAACTTACTAAGTATTAATTTAATCATTGAAGAAGACAACATTAACATAACCTAAATGGCACACGAAACCGAAAAAAACAACAGAAAAGGACTCAAACCCAGGACCTCTGTCTTTCCAATAATATGGGATTAAAAATGGAGGATAATATTAACAAGTCTTGAATTTGAGATATGATATCGATGAAGATGACATAAATTGAACTGGTCTCATTACCTAAGTTGGTAAAGCGGTTGTCCCGGAAAGACATAAGATAGTATAATAAGAAACAAAAACAAAAAATTATAAATACTCTTGCGAAGCCGTGTAGTAAAGCTGGTGGATGTACATAAACGAGGTGTTTAACAATTAATCAAATACGAGAATGCGATTAAACACAGTGGTTTCACGTATAGCACCGTTGGCGACCTTTGTCACGACTCATCAAAGCGTTTGACATAAAAAT
The DNA here is from genome assembly GCA_022606495.2 of Halesus radiatus. Lineage (NCBI taxonomy): Eukaryota > Metazoa > Arthropoda > Insecta > Trichoptera > Limnephilidae > Halesus > Halesus radiatus. The sequence continues at coordinate 61,159 of JAHDVE020006472.1, read as the reverse complement.
AAATAAAAAATAACAATCAAGCAACGAAAAAAAACTTGACGACCGATCGTGCTGCGTTTATTGTTTGAATGATAAATATTTTGGACACCTTTGAATAGGTTTTTAATCACCAATATAAATAATAATGATGTAGTTTTAATCACTGAGATGAAACTGGAAATGACCGTACAACTTTCATAAAACTTCGACGTGTGAAATCTTTGTAATATTTTGAATTTTTTTAAATAAATCGGAAAGACTCCCGATTTTTGCATTTCTACGTCAACACAAATTAATTTTAAATTAGCAATGTGATTTCCATCCCACCTACGACGCTTTTAAGGGTAAATTAAACGTGATACGCGCTCACAGATGGCGCTAATTTAAACATTTTAGAAGAGAAAAAAAAATACTATTAGCACGTAACGTTTATAACTATTAAGATGAATTGTTCGTTTGCAGGTACGGAATAATTTTTGCATAGTTATTATTTTTTTTTCAAATTTATAAACTTTATTTTTTATCAGCTCTAAGAAATTTTATAAAATATAAGACAAAAAAGTCCCGATTAACTACTTTTTAGTAGTTTGACTAACGGGTGCTTGTCATTCAAAACCATATAATAAATGTAGAGAACATAATTAACGTTATTGTAAGTTTAAAATTTAAATTCTCTAAGAAACTTTAAAAAAATACTGTACATATATACATTTTTTTACGTGTTTACCACAAGAGTACCAACTGCTCCCAGCCGTCTGGAGCCAGTCAGACTATGGCAACCCCAATTGGGGTATGTTGTGAGGCTGAAGATAGTGGGGAGCGGGAGGAGACGGGAAAGAGGAAGGTGGGGAAGTATCTGGCTATTCAGATCTGGTTACCAAACACGGCTAAAGCTATTTCAAACAACGTTTCGATTCCGAATGGTGGTCTTTCACCAGGGCGATACCGACAGTATCTACCACTTTGGAACTTGCCGCAAATATACTACATATTATTTTAATTGAATAAATTGTAAAATAACACAAATTAAAGAAATACGATTTACTTGCGGATGCCGGGATTTGAACCCGCGACCTTCGGATTCGTAGCCGATAATTGTGACCACTCAATCACGGAGACCGTCAAATATGTTAGTGTTACAATAATATTAATATTCTTGCAGCCGGTCAAATTAGTAACGAATAAACACGGATCCAAATATATATTTATTTCATAAAATCTACACTAGCTACGCCACCGATTGCATAGTTAAGTATGCCAAGCTGAATGTAATTACCTAAATAACTTCCCAAAAAAATGTCGATGTAAAAATTATGAAATATCTAACCGATGCCTTTAGGTATATTTAGATATTATATAATACAGCCAATTTTCCATATTTCTTTTCAATCGCACACCTCCATGAAAGAAAGCCAACATACTACGATAATTATTTCGTTAGTAAAGTTTTACTAATTATTAGGGGTAACAACAGATGGCGTTGATTGTTACTTTTGTGATTTGTACCGAAAAGCATGGCCTTTTTCGGCACTAACACAAACGAGTCTTCCCTTGAACACGCATGTACATTTTTTGTGTAAAATACAGTGAACATTTGAATAAGACGTGTGCATAATTTTGTATACTTAGTTCATGCTTATCCCGATTTTCGCGCGTATTTCTGAAAGTGTGGATTGATCTCTGGAAATAATTTTTTTATTGTTGATATTATTTACATTTTTATGTCTGTAACGTAGGATTGGCAGTGCTTATGTGCCTATGTGGAATACATATTAGATTTCTGATTTAAATTGCTGAATGTGACAGAATTATTTACTATTTTGCAAATGGACAGTTTTGTGATGTAATGTCATGAACGTATCATAAAAAAACAAAAAAGGTGTGTCGGCACATGAAAACATTTTAATTAAAAAAAATTCTGGGAATAAGACATGGGCGAAGCCGGGGTCGAAAGCAACATTGTATGAAGTTCATTACTTTGAAAAGGCAGTTTCTATGAATACTCATACGCACATGGAGTACAACGTTCATTACCTTTGAATACGTAATATAATACGCTAGTATTTATTTGCAAATAACTAATCTTCAATCAGATAATTTCACGAAGCTATGATGCTAAGCAAGTCCCTAGGAAAAATGTTGAGTATTTAAAATAAGTACTATAATTTCGACGTAAACTTATGAGCAGTGGCGGTTCGTGACTATCTCATTGGGAGTTCAATCTAAGATTAAAAAAGTGAGAAAAAATTCCCTCATCTTTATAAAAAAATCTTGGGTTGGTCTTTTCCATATTGTATCCATTTTTCGCTAGATTAAAAAAAATTTCATCATGTCACATGTGTCGGAGATTAGCGACTTTGCCACAATATAACGTAAAATTTGGGGATTAATTAAAACGTCTGTGGCTAATGAATAATATAATGTGGTAGGTTACAAAAAATAGTTTTAAATTCGAAAATTTTTATTTTAATTTCATGCAAGAAGCTGTTCGTTTTTTTATGTAAAAAATTAACATGTTTAGTAATTGACTTATTTTAATAACAGTTTAAAAAAGACAATCATATAAAAAATCTATTGATTCTTAAAAATATTTTTCATATTTATACATTCGATACAAATTTGTCCATAGTTGCTTCGTCTCCAGGTGGCTAGTAGATTCTCAAGGTATGTTTTGTATGAATATTTTCTTAGGACAGAAAGTCCCATAGGCGTTGAATTCATAACGCACATATGGGATTCACTTCGAACTCGCTCTCGAGCAGTATTACCTATATTGGTGGATTTTTTAGCACCGAATTTGAACTGCGCGCTGTTTCGTGATAAGTGTTTTTCTAAAATATTTTATTTAGCGCCATCTGAAAGTCAGTATCACGTTTCGTTTAACCATAAATATATTAATTCTAACCAAACCCAGCTTTCTTTATATCACCTACAAAGTAAGTACATTTGAAAAGTAACCGTTACATTGTAACAGGAATGTAAAATTAAATCTCTCAGGATATTAAGCAGACGTTTTACTTTAGGCATTTACGTGTATTTTATTGCAATTTATTACTATGTTACTTTGTAATAAAATAATTTAAAAAATATTTATAATGGTTTACACTCTCCTTCATATATCCGTAGCTAATGTCAATGAATGAGTGGTTTCCGTGGAACAAAATATTGCCAATAATTTATTGTTTTAATGTCATGGCATTCCGAAAACAAGTAAAGGTACGTAGATTCAATCAGAATATGATAAGTGTTCAATTCGAATACAAAACTATTACAATAAATTTTCGTACAACGAAAGCATTTAAAACAATGTTTTGATTGTATTAAAGTAACTTGGGGTTAGCTCCTTCTGGTCGTGTTGAGTATATGTTGTCAGGAATGAATGACATAAAAATAGGTAACTAGTATCTTTTCGCTAAGAGAATCTTGGGTATCAATTTTATCGACAAATTATATCATTGAAGAAGATAATATTAACCGCTTAACCAACATAGCTAATGAGACCAGTTCAATTTACGCCATCTACACCTAAGTTGGTTAAGCGGTTGCCCCGGATAGGTAGAGGTCCTGGGTTCGAGTCCCAGATGCGACTAAAACTTTTTTGTTTTTTGTTGTTTTTTCGGATTCGTGTTTCATTTGGGATGTGTTAATATTATCTTCTTCGATGATTAAATATTACAATGAGGTTTACAAACTTCAATAAGTTATACAAAAATGAATCTAAATTATATGTTTGGAATCATTTACAAAGGGACTTGGATAGGCTTTGCAAATATTGCAAAGTTTAAGAGGAACGGTTGTGCTGCCTGTTTCATATATAACTTAATTTTGGTTTTGAAGCCAAAATACCCATCCAAACTGAATGACTTATGTTTTTAATTAAAGGTTTAGTAAATATCTAGCACGGATGTGAAATATTTCATTTATTTTTGTTTTAAATAATTAGGTACTCGTATATGCCATGAAAAAAATCAATTTTCATAATTTTAAAGGCAACTTAGAGAATTATTTGCGGGTTTATTGCACTTAATTTTTTTTTATCGTATTTGCTATATAAATATGATTACGTAAATAAAAATATAAAAATAAAACATTTAAAAAAAAAACGTTTTTTCGGGTCGATATTTTAAATTATGTACGGAAAATTTGTATTCCAACGTAAATTGGTCGTTTTAATTTAATTTAAAGTTCATCATAATGCTTATTTTAATATTTAAAAAAAAAAATTCATTATATTTTCAAAGAAGATGGGGTAAAACTTTTTTTAAATAACCGTTAGCCCACAAATACTTGTTAAAGGTGCCTCTAAAATCACGAAATATCAATTACTTTAATGGCCTATATTTCATTATACAAATCAAAAATAAATAAATTACTTCTAACCCGTATTAGATATTTAGTATATTTTTTGATGAAAAAAAAGATCATTAGGTTTAGGTGAGTATTTTGGCCGCAAATCCAAAATTAAGTTTTGTATGAAATAGGCCGCGTAGCCGTTCCTTTTAATGGGTTCATAATTTAGTCGTTCATTCAATGATTCTGGAAACACAGACGTTTATTACGCGTGATTACTATAAGATTATTTGAACTACGTGTCCAGTTATTTTGCCTATACTTATCCCCGCGACGAAACTTCGTCAGAATATTGTTAAATCCCAATTGTGGAAGTTGTTCACTTGATGTTCTGCATCCGGTTGTAAATCAAGGCTTTATTTTATGGATCGTTACAACTGTACATGGTTTTATGTCAAGTGATAATTTCGCTGTGGTCAAAATAAAAACAATCAAAGGAAGGTAAAACAATGTGAAAACGCAATAATTTTTATAAATATTTTAGCTTCCTGTCATCAAAATTATCGTGTTATTATTCTGGATTGGTAGATTCTCTCAGAATCGTTTTGATGAAAGATCACCATTCAGAATTGAAACGTTGCTTGAAATAGCATTAGAACCTTCCAACCTTCATCCATCCCATCTCCTTCTCACCCCTCTCCATTCAGCCTCTCAACGTGCCGTAATTCAAATACCTTAATCCCACTGGCATCGGACAGTTGGAACTCTTGTGCGGTGTTAACATATAAAAACAGGTTGAGTGACGCTGGTGGATTTCTGGACACCGAACGCTGAATCTCCGCAATATTAACCACCGTCAAGCGATCGTAAAATCTTCGGCCCATCATGTAGTAGCATTTTACAGAATAAACGATAAAAAAATTTATACAGATTGTAACAAGATCTTGATAGCTCAATTGGTAGAGGTACTTGAGCCGGTAAGAGTAGGAGATCTGGGTTTGAATCCCAGTCGCGATTGTTACCTTTTTATTTTCTATTTTATTACATCTTATTTATTTATATCTATTTCACACTTTCAAGGAGAAAAAATTGTTGATATTTACTTCTTCGATTATTAAAGAAAAAATAATTTTTAATCATTAATGATAATATTAATAACTCCCAAATCTAAACACGAAACAAAAAGACACAGCAAAGAAAATGATATCGGTAGCAGCTGATATTCGAACCCAGGACCTCATGGTCTATCCGGAACTTGCGCTTTATGCCACCTGAGCTACGGCTACCCCAATCCTCGGTCAATCGGTATCATACTTCCAAGAACTGTCAATATCATCCTCAATTAATTTCAATATATATTTTTGGCTGCTATCTTTTTATAACTACAAAATTCTCCCCAAATTTATTTTTAATCGTTAGATAGTGTTTCGGGTATACTAATCCGATTCTTATTTATATGGAATATCAGTTGACCATATTAATAAGAAGAAATGATTACTTATTACGAGTATATTTAGGACAAAAAAGAACAGTACAGTGTTCCAGCGTAAAGAATTGTATGGAATAATGTTTCTTCTAAGAACTTGAACATGCTGTATCATGTTAAAATATATTTTTATGTGTACCAATTGTGAAGAAGATTGCATCCTTACATATTGCAACCATAACACATCTTAGTTTCTAAATGTAGTGTTATTTAAAACATTCATATTTGCTCTCGATTTCTTCCTCCCGGACTTATGTATTATTACGTATTACTATCATTCAATTTTTACGGTGGTATTCTTTAGATTTAATTTTCCTTTCTTTCGTAACTTAAACATGGTAGTATCCTTTCATTTTCTAAATCTCTCTTATAATTCAAAGAGATGATACACATGACAATCACAATATAATGAGTATTCAGCATTCAGTCATATTTTGGTTACAGAAAGAACGAGGTTTTATGGCTTTCGAAGTCACGACTTCTATGGTTTATTTCGAGCTCACTTCCTTTGTTGTTTTCTCGGTACAATTTGTTAACACAGAACTGTGGGTTGACTAATGTGGTTTCTTTTGTATTTTTCCTCAAATTGAATCATAAAAAGCCACTAGCATTCTTTTAGCATATAAAATCGACGGCTTCTCATTGGCTTTGCTAGATGATATTATTCTCTAATTCAGTCTTGCATGTTTTTTTTTAAATCAAATATATTTTCAGTATAATAAATAATCATTTTAAATGTGCCCAGACCCTTTAGTGTAAGCACATCAATAAAGGTTTTTATCAATCAATATTGTCGATAACTTGAAATCGATCCAGAACACGACTGCTGATCGTAAACGAACAAATAATATTTAATCATTAAAGAAAACAATATTAACATAACCTATATGAAACATGAAAACGGAAAAAACAACAGATAATAAAAAAAAAATTCAGTCACCATAACATAACCTAAATGAAACATGAAAACGAAAAAAAACAACAGAAAATAGAAAGATTTGTCAACATAACATAACCTAAATGACACGTGAAAACGGAAAAAAACTACAGAAAATAAAAAGATTTCAGTGCGACTGAAATCTTTTTATTTTCTGTTGTTTTTTTTCCGTTTTCATGTTTCATTTAGGTTATGTTAATATTATTTTCTTCAATGATTAAATATTACAATGAGGTTTTTAAATCTTAATAAAAATAATTCATAATTAAAAATTGACCAAATAATATTTTGGTAAAAAGCAGTCACTTTATGGTTTGACATATTAATGTAATAAAACAATTACTTTGTTTATAACCACGAAATTTATTTAATTTATTACAACCGATCTTTTTTGCTTAACAAAAGCATCATCAGTGTACAAAATTAAACTAATCGAAAAATACATTGGGTGAGCTTATATATATATATAGAGAATCAGACAAAATATAACATAGAGTATAGGAACAGTGAGATAGCATGAAATTAAAATCTAACATAGTAACAGAGAGAAAGAGACAGACGTGTACATAATGGGTTAGCATATTATATCTAAAGAGACTCAGCGTTACCTGAAGAGGTGATTAAGGGATAATGGTGGGATAATGAGTTTATGGGAAATATACCTACGACACATTTAAATGATAATTAAAAATTTGGCTTTTGGATTTTACGCCTTTCTTTATGTCAAGTGCTTCTAAATTATTTAAGACGTTGATTGTTTACATTTACTAAAATATATTAGGTCTTTCACTCCCTAGATAAAGTTTTGCATGTGTTTAAAAACGTCGTTTTCAATCATTTTGCGTGGAATTGAAAATCGCAGATGAGAACTTAACTGTCCCCTTACGGTGCCAGACACTCGGTTACCTGGGCCAACATTTTTGCTCCTAACGTATTAATATTTAATTTTTTTTTATAACCCTAAGATGTATTTTGCAGAATGATCAACCATAATTAATAACTGTTGAAAGATTGTATTATTATTTTTGGCTTAAAAACCAATATTGTTATGAATTTGTATGGGGAAACTGCACCGGGCACCGTAAAGGAAGTGTTAAAGAAATGTGGTAAAAAAGTTTTTTTCAAACATTTAGCTTAGTTAGCAATATTTTATGTTTTATTTCAATTTCCATTAGGTAACTACATTTCCTTGTAAAGACATTGCATTGTATTTGTCTATCCTATTATATATAAGTAGTTTGTTAGTTCATTTAACATATACATTATGCATCAGTCACGCGGTGTCGTGCTTGTCATTGCCTTTTGTCATCAAAACATAATGGGTTGTTGGGAATGTATTTTCGTTTCCGACAATTCCTCTGATATTTTAGACCAGACAACTTATTTTTATTTCTTTTCACTGTCGAACGGGAGAATTAAACATACGAAAGTCCGGTTACAAAGCAGCAAATATCTTGGTTATCTTCTGTTTATGCCAATGATTCCGCAGGGGGCGCTGAGAGCGCACGGGAGGGAGGGTGGAACCATCCTTTACTTACTTTTAATTTGAATGACATAGTTTAAGCTATATAGTTTCTTGCCTCATTAACAGATGTCGTCTATAGTCTAAAACTCAGTGACAATATAAGAGATCTGATGTCTCTGATTGGCGTCTTTATATTGAAGGACCAGTGCCACTATTTTCTAAAGAATATACATTTAAAACATTTCAGTATCAACGACAAATAATTAGTTTAGGTGTTTGAATAAATCCACGAATGAAATTAAAAACAGGGCGATATTGTTTTAAATAAACCATCAAAATCCATTATTTTTAAAGTTGTGGGAATTCTGTTTCAAGTATTTTATATTCCGCGTGAAGTAAGGTAATCGCTTGTGCGTAAAGCGTAACCTAAAAACCCCCAAAAATACCTGCCACATCCGTCATCCACCATCCGTGCGATGAATGCGAAAGTCCGGACGTACCTTGATAATGATAACAATTTAAGGTTGGCCCTTTAAATTGGCCCAGAAAGCCTCCTCCGACCAGCTGGCCTTAATTCCCTGACACAGTATGCTGTGTATGGCAGAGCCTGTTTCGAGGGGTGCAACTCGGACATTGGACACATTTGACATCGCGATGATTGCTACCACTTTGCAGGGAATGCTCTGCACTCTACAACTATGCCGGTACTTATTCTTGTACCAGATGCAATGAGCATTTAGCTTCATGTGCAATAATGCTTTTTTTAAGAATTGCAAGTTCACATTTCTTGTTTCATGAGTTGTTTTCTTGCTTTTACTACGTGTTGCAATTGCATGGTAGGAGACGAGAAAGAGGTCGCCTATAGATAAGATAAACTGAATATTTAACGTGGAATGCTGGCATGGGATTGGTGAAACCTGCCAAGAATCAGTAAAACTTTGCCCATTAGGGCTTAATAAGGGTGTTAAGTGATGTATCCAACTTACTTTTAACCAGTGATTGCTGACCTTATTTGAAGTAAAAAATCACTCAATCGTCTCACTTTTGTAGTACAAAATTGAGGTGGGGGTCGGGCGGTTACTCGCCTTATTCATCAGTGATGAATCATCACTCATCAGTGATTACATGTAAAATATTTTTTTTGGTTTTATCTTAAAATAATAATAAAAAAAAAACAAAACGAATGTCACCGGAGACCAAAACGTCATTATCATTTTTTACTCCAAATACGTTCAGGAATCATTGGTTAAAGTAAGTCAGGTACGTCTCATAACACCCTGTATATTATGTAAAATCATTTTTCTGTCCGTTTACTTATTCTAATTTCAAATTTATTTTCGTCAAATACCTTATAATAAACATCTTAGCTGAATTAGGTGAATCTTACGGCCGTTCTTCCCAACTTTTCGAATGATCAATCTGAGTCACCGATCAGCCAAGTGTTTTGTTGAAAATTCGCTTTGGTTGCCTGTTTCCAAGCATTTTTTATCCTAAATTGTCTATGGAGGTGCCCGCCGTACTTTCGTAGAGTATAAAATAGTGCCCATCCATTTTCATAGACATTTATCATTTGACGCTTCTCTTTCGTGAAAAACAAAACAAAACGTAGCTTATAATAAGTAAAATAAGTAGTGAAGATTGCAGATATGTGGGAATATGGGAATTAATTGAGGACAATATTGGTAAGTCTTAAATTTGATGTATGACATCGATAAAAATAACAATAAATAAACAGGTCTGATTAGCTCAGTGGTTAGAGCGTTGCCCCGGTAAAACAGAGGTCCCGGGTGCGATTCCCAGATGCGACTGATACTATTTTATTTTCTGTGTCTTTTTCTGTTTCATGTTTCATTCGATATTTTTAATATTATCTTCTTCAAAGAATAAATATTACAAAGCCGTTTATAAGCTTCAATAAGTTATTAGAATAAATTGAATACAAAATACTATTCGTATGTTCAATTTGTTACAAAATTCATGTATTAATTAGTCGGTACGGATAATCGGCGTTCTATTCTTCTTTAATTATCCGAAGCAGGAATACTTTTATTCAAGGACAAATGAATTAATACGCGAGGTTAGAAAACAAAAAAGGATATTAAAGAAGTTAATTTAGTAAAATAAGAAGTTGAGTTTTTTAATCCGCCACGCACGACTTCTCAAATTACAGCTGGAAAATAATTATTTTTGACATCATTTTATTTCAAGGACATGAGTAGGTGTGACTGTGTAGTCACAAATCTATGTATGGTAATCAATATGTTGTAATTTTTTTTTTGAATAGTTCTCATTTTGGAAAACAAATTAACGACACTTGCTAGAACTCAAACAAAAATACATGGTTGGAAAACCTTAGCTCTTAAAAAATATACAGCTGCATTAGACAAAAATGCAGTAAGTAGAAATGTAATGTCATAAAGTTTGGGTTTTAGATTGGACATAACTATTAACTACGATAACTCTTTTGACGGTCTCCGTGGTTGATTGGTTACAATCTTTGGCTACGAATTCGGAGGTCGTGGGTTCAAATCTCGGCGTGCGCAATTAAATTTTATTTGATTAAATTGTGATGTTTCACAATTTGTTCATTTAAAATAATATGTAGTATATTTGTGGAACGTTCCAGAGAGGTAAATACTGTCAGTATCGCCCTGGTGATAGACCACTATTCATAATCGAAACGTTGCTTGAAATGGCTTTAGCCGTGTTTGGTAATCAGATCTGAATAGCCAGGTTCTTCCTAACATCCTTCTTCCCAATATCTTTCTCCTCATCAATATCTTCACTCTCACAACATATACTAATTGGGGATGTCATAGTCTCACCGGCTCCAGGTGGTTGGGAGCAGCTGGGACTCTTGTGTGGTATCACATAAAAAAACCCCGTCTTATATTTTTGTTTGTTCACCAAAACCAAATCAAGTAAACAAGAGAATATTTTTTTCAATTTTCAGTGAAAATTTGACGATCCCGTGGCCGTGCGGTTAAGATCATTAACTCCGGATGCATTTTTAATATAAAATAAAAATCAAATAATATACTCGTAAGCCATATTTGCTGTTGTCGTTGCTTGCAATGGATTTAGTCGTATTTAGTGACCAGATCTGAATAGCCAGATACTTTTTAAACTTACTCTTCCGCGTCTCCTTCCCCTCCCAACTCGCTTCAATCACAAAACAATATTGTGACAACAACCCTGACAGTTGGGACTCTTGTGTGGTATTTAAATAAATAAATAAAAATAATTTAAATGTTACTGCACTTTTATTGTTTGTATTTTGACAGAAGACAATAAATATATTGATGTTTCTAGATGGCTAAAATTTTTAATTTGATTGATATTAAATTTAAAAAAAAATCAGTTAACTCTGTATGAAGTAAACCGTTGATTACGATAGGAGATCAATATAATATCATGATAAATTACAGATACACATTTAGGACTAGGAACTCTTTCTCACATCGCGATCGTTAGGCGAAATCCGCAATATGACCAACCTAACGTAAAGGCTTTTAGTGTTGCAAAAGGAAAAAAAGCTTCATCATATTCCTCAAAGACTAATGTGTAAATGCGATTGTGCTGCTACGACCCTCAGGTAAATAATCACATAACTCTTGCACAGCGAGCAGTGATCAAGATTCTCTTCGAATAGGTAGTAGTGTTGTAGTATATGTCTGGATAGTGTATCTGCAGATGGAATATATTGAAGATCTGCAGATGGCTGGAGATAATTATATCTTGAGGCAGTAGTAGAAGGTAGAAGTTCCGTAGAATAACAACTTGTATATTTTATAAGATTGTTTGCAAACCGATTTCGTCAAAAAATGAATTGATTTGACAGCGAAAGTAACTATCTTCAAATAAAGAAACATTAATTGGAATATTTTGTTTCGTTCCAAACGTTTATTTTTTCAAAATATATCTAAATCATCAAGTTCTTAAGTAGGTACCTACTCGTGTTTTCCATTTTGAAAATATTCTACCAAAAAAAAACCTTCTTCTTTTGAATACGCAATCTGTGGCTAACCAGAGTGTTATATCTATGGGTTAAAACAAAAGTTCAAAAAAATATTGATTTAACTAAAATTAAAGTCGGAGTCAACGGAGTTAAAAAGATTGGCGAAAAAAAAATGATAATTTCATGCCAAAAAAAAGAAGATGCAGAAATATTAACCAACGAAATAAATAAGATAACTGGAAAGGAGATTTCGGCGGAAGAAATAAAAAAAAAGAAACCGTTCTTGATGTTAAAAAGGCTCCAATGCCAATTGACTGAAGACGATATTATACATGGAATTATACAACAAAATCAAGAATTAAATCAAGAAGACAAAAATAATATTAAACTCATTAAAGAGTTAAAAAACAAATATAATGAAGGTAAAGAAAACGATACCACAAACTACATCATACAAACAACCGGAAAATTAAGAAGAATATTATTAGACAAAAAAAAATAAATATAAAATTCCAACGAGTGTACGTCGAAGATTGTAACCCACTCACACAATGCTATCACTGCCTTAAGTTCGGCCATACAGCCCAAAGATGTCTCGACAGGACGCAGCCACCCATTTGCCCCCATTGTACTAAGGAACATATACTCTCGAAATGCGAAAACAGAGAAATAAACCCAATTTGCAACAATTGCTGTGTGCAAAATAAAAGATTTAAATTGAACTATTCCACCGAACACCGGGTTGACAGTATAAAATGTCTTTACCGGCAAAAAATGCTTCAAATTGCTAGAGAGCGCATCGACTACGAATAAATATGGTAAATTATATCTCCTCATACTAACTTCAAAATGACTGATTTTATATGTAATGCTTTAGATAAAAAAACATTTATAGAAGAAAGATTATACCACTCCATAAGAGATTTAAATCTAATTTGCTCTGATAAAGGATTTACCTTATTTCATACTAATATAAGAAGTATCGAAAAGAACTTAGATGAATTAATAATATCTTTAAAAACATTAAATTATTTTCCGGACGTTATAGTGTTAACAGAAACACATTCCGCCGGCGAACTGAATTATAATATCCCGGGTTTCACTTTCTATACAACAACAATAAAGTTAAACAAAAACAGTGGTATTGCAATATTCATATCTAACCGCTATAATGTACTCAACATTAAAGAGATACACAACTTTCATAATGTAAACCTATTAAATATTGAGTTTAAAGACCAAAATAAATATTATAATATTATTGCCGTTTATCGCACTCATGCATCAGTAATATCACAATTTATAAATGAATTAAAAAATATATTATTAAATTTTAGAAATAAAAATAATATTATTGTTGGAGATATGAACTTAAATATTGCAAAAGAATACTCTAGTAAGGATAAAGATAATTATCTAAACATGTTAGCGGAACTTAATTATTTACCGTGCATAAATTCATATACTAGAAACGTTCGAGGTCAACGACCTTCATGTTTAGATCATATATTTACAAATATTTCTGATATCCAAAATATTATATCCGCTGTCATTCATACAACTATCACTGATCATTATTCATGTATATTCAATTATAAATTCTGTAATCCAACTTTTCCACCATTTAAACAAGAAAATGTTTCAAAAAAGTACTTAACATGGATACGTTAAAATGTAAATTAGAAGTAGAAAATTGGCTTGATTTATATCAATGTAATGATGTCAATGTTTGTTGTAAAATGTTTGAAGAAAAATTATCTAAATTCATAAATGACTCAACAAATAATGTCATATCCAAATCCAAACTACCTAACTTCAAACCTATAAAACCATGGATAACTCACGGTTTAATAGTATCCGTACGTCATAAGCAAGCTCTTTATAGATTAACTAATCAACAACCAAATAATGAACATTTACAGAAACATTTTAAAGCATATAAAAATAAACTCTCATATATCATAAAACATACAAAAGAAAGCTATTACAAACAGAAGTTGATACAGGTTGAAAATGACAAAGGAGTATGGACGATTATAAATGAGATAATGGACAAAAAAAGTATAAAAACAATGAAATCAGCACTATTATTCATGATAATTCGGAAACATGTTGCAAAGAGAACCCTTTAAAAGCTGCAAATATATTTAACGAATTCTTTGCAAATATAGGAGAAAATCTTGCCAATCTCATACACAAAGATCCAAATATAACAATTCCAGACTGTAATGTTGATGTTAAAAATAAAATGTCAACATTTCAACTCACCACAGAGGACGAAATAGTAACTATTATAAACGGCATGAAAGGAGGCTCTGCCCCAGGTTTTGATAGAATTACAATTAACATTTTAAAAAATATTAAAAACAAAATTTCTAAACCGTTAATGCATATAATCAACACAAGTTTCCAATGCGGAGTATTTCCATGTAATTACAAACAAACTACCATAACTCCAATATTTAAGTCTGGTAATCCCGAAGATGTTAATAATTACCGTCCCATTTCAGTAATCTCAAATATTGCAAAAAATTTTGAAAAACTTGTAAAAAAAAGACTTAACCAGTTTATAAAATGTAATAGCATAATTCACAAAAATCAATTCGGCTTTATGGAAAGTAAAAGCACACAGGATGCAATTTCAAAATTAACTAGCCTTATTCACACTTCATTAGATAAATCACTAAAATGCCTTGGAATTTTTATAGATCTCAAAAAAGCGTTTGATAGCATATCTCATGACAAACTTATAATTAAATTAAGCAACATTGGAATAAATAGTACAGCTCTGGAATGGATAAAAAGCTATCTTTTCAAACGTCCTCAAGTGGTAAAAATAAACGAGGTACTTAGTCATAAAAAAACAAGTAATTTTGGCATACCTCAAGGTACAGTACTGGGACCTCTACTTTTTATCATCTATGTAAATGACATATTCATGCAAAAGCTAAACGGAAAAATAATATCTTATGCTGACGACACTGTCATAATAATTGAAGGTACTGACTGGAATTCTATTAACAAGCTAGCAAATACTGATATTAATATATTAAAAAATTGGTTCGATAATAATCTACTCTCCCTCAACACTGGAAAAACAAAATTTATTCCTTTCTCTATCAATAAATTTAAATCAAAACCAGAAATAAAAATTATAATACACCAAAGTAACTGCAACAGAATCAATTGTAATCAAGCATGTTCAATACTTAGTCCAACTTCCAAAATTAAATACCTTGGTGTATATATAGACCAGCATTTTAAATGGAAAACACATATTTGTGAACTTGTTAAACGAATTAGAAAATGTATATATATATTTATAAGACTAAGAAATATTCTTAGACTAGAAAACCTTAAAAAGAGTGTACTATGCAATTGTTCAGTCTATTTTACAATATGGAATTATTGGCTGGGGGGGAACATATGATAATATTTTAAGTCCACTTAAAATAATTCAAAGATTGATAATAAAGGTAATTTTAAAAAAACCATCATCATTTTCCACTGAAAAGCTTTTTACAATATTCAATGTACCTACAGTAGATAAAATTTATAAAAAATATGCAATTATTCAAATCTTTAAAGAAAAACGTTAAATAAATTACAATTTAATATATCCGCAAGGTATCAACAAAACATTAAAATCCCGCCATTCAATACTAAGCATACGCAAAACACATACCTATATCTAGGAATAACTTTTTTTAACAATCTGCCAACTGATCTTAAAATTATAGAAAATATCCATGAATTTCAACATAGATTAAAAAATTACCTCAAACTACTGTAACAATTTAAAAAAAAAAAAAATTTATTATTATTAGATTTTTTTGTCTTTTATTATTATCTTCTCTTCTTTTCTTCTACTTTCTTTTCATTTTCTTTAATACTATTACTAGTGATAAATTACAAAATTTACACGACAAATTCATATTTTCCTGCTATTGTACAACAATACTTTAAGTTATGATTTGATTAATTAAGCGATAATCACTCACCAAACACAAGAACCTTGTTTCTTTATGGTGAGGAATAGCTATAATATATTTTTTGTTACACTATATGAATCATGTCTTATTTTTATATACTCTCTGTAAAAAAAATTATTATATTAAATAAAAAAAAAATAAAAAAAAATGGGCTAACCTAAATTAAACATGGCGGGTTCAATGTTTTTCATACTAATTTTAAAACGTTGTAGCAACAGTTTTACATATTGGATTTTATTCAAACTACTCTCTAAACCTTCCCGGCACCAATAAGAAAAAACTCTGCTATTTTCAACGAAACCGGTCCAGTAAATTTCGATAAAATTGAGGACAAACAAAAAAACTTACATTGATTTTTATATATGTAGATATGTTTATTTAAAGAAGAATTATAATACTTACTTAATTAACTTATAAGTACAATAGAAAATAGACAATGACAATAATGAAGGACAGCGTGGATACCGAGATGTTACAATTTGAACCAAGAGGAACGGCTTGTTCCCGTTTATATACTATTCTGGTATCCCGGATTGTGGGAAATTTCATAAAGTTAACCCCAAATGGCTGCGTAACAGATCGATAATGAGTTTAGGGATGTAATGCAAAATCGTGTGTTTTCGGTTTGAGAATTTGATCTCCTAGAAATATCATATATCTTTTAATTAAATAATGCAAGTAGAACACACCTTGGGCTTTCGTTGATGTGTCTTTTTACAAGCCTAGAAAAAATAAAGTATCATACCTAAAAAAATGTTTAATGTGCAAAATCTCCTACTTACGAACCCCTTTTCGGATATTGTCGTATTGTTCATTGTGGCAAATTAAGTTTTTTAGAATATGACCGTAAAATATTTTAATATTTATGCCTGAGCTTTACTAATTAAAATAAAACCCGTGTTTTGGTGACATTTTTTTGCGTAAATCAAAACATGCGGCTAATGTTAAGCGGGAATTTAGACCTTGTCACCACCTGCATAAGGAGAGCGTAATTTCGTTGGAATTTTAGCAAGTGGATGGCCTTAATGGTCTTTATTTATTTATTTTTTAATAATGCATTTATTTGAAAACGCCGAAATGCACAAAGAATTTACGCTGGATTTAAGCCAATGGCAGGGATTATATAGGGAGTTTGATATATAGAAAGGGCTGGGAATATAACAGTTCCAATGTAATAACACCAGTAACAAGAGCGCAGAAGAGTTGAGCAGAGTACCCTGACCTTGGTAACAAGATGTTGTGTGAAAACATCGCGAAACAATCGTGAGATGATATAAGATTTAATCACTATAATCATTGCTTTTACTTTGTTCAACGTGCGATCCTGGTACATTGGTACTTTATGTGCGTTTTATGCAATACGTATTATGTCGGAACATTGTAAGGTTTTTTACGAGGCGCTCTTCCCACCACAGCCTTTAACTCCCACTAATCTGAAAAGAAACACGAAAACAAGAGACAAAACAATTATGATGTTTAAAACATTTGCGATTATACTGATTTTTATCGGTTGATGTCAACATTGAGTTTAGAAGGCGGTCACTTGGCCGCCTTTAAAATTCAATGTATAAAACTAATCAATTTTGTCAAATCGGATGACCGGTTAATTCAACATACGAGGTGTGTTCAAAAGAAAAGGTGAATTTTGAATTTTCGCGGGCTGTGTAAAATCGATTATCGATTTTTTTATTATTTTTATGTTGATGCATATATGTTTATCGTATGTTAACATTATCAGCCATTTTGGATTAGTGGTTTGTTTTTGACAACTGGAAAGGTTAGTGACGTTTTGTGTGTTCTTCGATTTTTTAATTTTTTTTTTATTTTAGTAAAAATCGGAAAACATCGATTTTTTGGATTTTTTGAAGAAATGCTGATAAGGATATAGAAAATAAAGCAAATCTAAAATTTTACTTCAATCAGACTGATGATGCCTCAGAAAACGAACCTAAATAAAAAATCGAAGAACACCCAAAAACGTCACTAACCTTTCCAGTTGTCAAAAACAAACCACCGATCCAAAATGTTTGATAATGCTAACATATGATAAACATATGTGTACCAACATAACAAAAAAAATCGATAATCGAATGTACACAGCCCGCGAAAATTCAAAATTCACCTTTTCTTTTGAACACACTCGTATGTGTGAATCGGTACACTTTTTGAAAGTGAAATAAAGTCATTAAAATGTTAATAATAAATAACGAAATAAATATGAAAATGTTAATGCATTATATTTAAGGAGTTAATAAAGACAATAAAATTAGTTTTTCAATATCTCCCAAAGTGACTATGAGCTTTCAAAGTGAACTTGGGTAAAACAAATACCAGTTATGTAGTGAGAAACAATTCAATTCAATTCACGATTTGAATGACAGTACCGCATACTGCCGCGCCAGTATTTTTATGTACCGTGACGTCACACACACATATCGATCGGCCGGCGAGATTCTCCTAAAATGTTAACATTTTGACGGCTTACGTCTTCGGTAAGGCCCTATTCGATATTTTCCAAAAATTCTAAAAGTTCAGTCCTCAGCATGCTCTACTTAATATGATCCATTTGTAAATTTTGTATCCAGATACGAATGGCCAGGTACTTCCCAACCTTCTTCTTGTCCATAATCTTTCCTTTCGCACTCCCTTCAGTGTATAAATTCGTAAATGTTTGCACATTGAAAAGAATGCACATAAAGTATAAAAGTATTAGTTGCATTGTTTTCTTCGTTTAAAGGAGTAAAACAAACCGACATGTAAAATTTTTGGATGTTGGAACGAATAAGTACTTAATTCGAATATCAAATCAATGAAACAACATAATTCATCATTTATCGACTGCATGAGAAAAAACCGGGTGTTAAAAGTCGACTATTTTACTATGCAGGTTAACTACTCTCGTACAAGGGTTATTTTCTCAGGGACCAATGAATGATTTAATCGATTAAATCATCTAATGCTGTGATTTAAAATCGCATTTTCACACAGAAGTAAGACGCTATTCCGTTAATTTAAAGTTTTCATAATAAGGATGCTGTATTAATGTTTTATTGAAACGTAACAGAAAAATGTGCAACTATGCAATAACACGTTTTTTATCGTCATGAGAATTGTATAAATATAGGAGTTCGAGATAAGTCTTATCTTGGACTCATTGCACCAAGGTCGTTAAATAATGCATTGATCGCTGATGTAAAATTATGACGCACAGCAACAACACAAAAAAACAGACGATTGACGTTAAAAAAAACATTTAGAAATTTATTGCTCAATAAAAAAATGTTGTATAATGGTACAGTATTTAAAATGTAGCCTTTCTTTCATTACGAGTTAAACAACTGCGGCAGGTGGTCCAAATCCGCTGCAAAGAGATCTGCTTCCTTAAAAAGAGTCGCGCAATATACTCACAAGATTCAATTAATAGTTTCCATTTTAATAACACGTCTCCAGGCCGTTACTGCGGCGGCTTTTTAGAAGGACTAATTCCGCCAAAAATCACACACTAATAATTACAGGTATCAACAGAGGCCGCTCTAATGTCAGACATTAGTTGGATTAAGAGTTATTGACCCCAGAGCACACATCAATCAAAGAGTTCAAACTGGTCCAGCCTTTGTAGCCAAAGGAATGGTTTAGCATTCATAATATAACACGAATAACTTCCAACACAATACCCCAACGAAAACTGATGAAGACTCTAGTCGTAAACGAAGCTGATTGCCTTCTGAAGGCCGTTGTTCCATGGTCCAATATAAAGTCATCCAATTAAAAGAGCGATCCTTCTAACTACAAGGTACACCGACTAATTTGTAAAAAAAATATTTTAATTCGCTAGTCGTCTTTGGTTATGCTGATTTAAAGTAAATACGATAAAGTCCAAAAGTATAAACAAATTGGCAACAATGTTGCCCTAATTATTATGTTCGATGAATACAAAAAGCTGGATTTTTTGCAGGTTTCTTTCATAGTGTTTATAAAGCCAAATTGAATTAAAACAAACGAGTCATCACTAATTTGTTTTTTCCGTAACAAGATTACCATCAAAAGCCAGCTTAAATCTTAATTATACGACTTGAAGCATGAGAAACTTCTTTCGCAATGAACGTCTAGATTTACTAACTATGTTCCCGAATTTTGTTAGGATTCCGTTTAGTGATTATTTTTTAATAAATCAGAATGATTTGTTTTGTTTACATTTTGGCGGTTAATAAAAGGTTACAATTTGATCTCATGCATGGATGCACTCAAAGCAGTCATTATCCCCTCTTTATCGAAACACTACATAATGTTTTTTGACGTCGGCGGAAGAAACGGTAACGTTTTTTTTATTTGACGGATTTTTAGCAACAAAAACAAAAATAGTAGATATCGGAGACAATGAGAAAAATAAATTATAGGTTGTTGGATGACGTTTATTTTAGAACTTTTAAATACAAATGACTATAAACCAATCAATCTGTTAATAATGACTAACGTCGAAAATCTATTATTTCATTCAAGTAAATAATGGTCTTAAAAAATGAGGGTTAAAAATAAGTGATTTTATGTAATTAATAAACTGAATCGTTCAACAATAGTCACGTGAATTTCAGATATTGAAATCAAATGACAGAAACTGAAACCCGGAAATGTAGAGAGCTGTCAATGGCAGATTGATGACGTCGTTCATAAATGATTCCCTCTAAGGAGAATCTTCATCAACGGCGGTCAGTAAAATCATTTTGGAGTTGTCTCGTGAAATAGATGGCTTTTTAAAAATACTTCTGCTTGAAACAATAAGAGAAACCGCCATCTAAACCTGACTTGGAAAAAAAATTCCCAAGCGACCAATGTTTTTTTTTCATATCATTTCATCATTGGATAATTTAGATTTCTACCTGAGTTTAGTGTATTAGACTTCGCCCACTGTGCTGAGATGCGACATTCTTTATTTATTTACGTTAGCATAAAAAGTGCCACTAAACCCATCAGCCAGAGTGGGCCATAAGAGGGCGGGTAATGAGATGGGAGATGATGTGTGCTAGTAGGCGGATATTTTAATAAGATGCTCTGCATCAACAGTGCTTACTCGTGTCACATCCTAAAAACTAATCTAAAACATACGATACCAATAAATCAAAAAGATAGACGAATATTAACCATTGGAAGCATTCCGCACAATAAATTTATTGCTGTTTCTTCTAGCGCAGATACGTCGGCTATTGTTTTTTTATAGGTAATTTTTGTAATTTGTGTCAATGACAACCAACAATATTTTATCGAAAAAAAAATATTGATCATCGCAAAAAAATCACGCAAAGTGTTAAAACTAACATCTGTCATTAGGAAAATTAATCAAGAGTAAAATAGATAAGGTTAAAGATAGATCGATTATCTTTATTAAAAGAATTTAACCAAATTCAAATAATAGGGGACCCAGACTTGAGCCTTGTGTAAACCCATTTGAAGTTTTTTGTTTGACAATATTTATTTATTATAAAAGTACAACTGTTCTTTGCAGTATTGCTTTAAGGAGTAAAAAAAACGACCTTGCATAATAAGAAACTAGACGATCGAATTAATTCAGAAAAATGCCACCTTATCATGCATTACTGAGTTTTTTTGCATCTCTGTGCTTTGAATGGGTGAATGACCCATTTACTCACAAAGATTTTCCCCTCAAATTGAATTACTTGCTTATAGGTGTCATTTTTTTTATATTGCCAAATTATATTTCAATTCACGAAGAATATTTTTTAGGTCACAGATGTATAAACCGAGCAGTACCCACGTACCTACTTATAATACAGAAAAGTAATGTAATTTGATATCTGGCGGAATTCGCGGAGCGCTATTATTGTCAAAAATGTTTTGTTTCCGTGCTAACTTTTGGACAATGCAATATCATAACAGTTGCTGTTAGAAGTTGTAACATAATTTACAGATCTTTATAAATAACAGTTAAACGTTCCAGATAAATCATATTTATAGGCGGTTTGTCACAATATTCGAAAGCGATTTTGAAGTATTTACGGACCGCTATAAGTTTCAGTTTTTTTTTCTACAAGTTTGTTGCTTGAGAGAAGGCTATAAAGCGAAGTAAATCCAAAGCAAGGCCTAAATTAACAGCAACATGATTAAAAAAAATAGCTGGAATATTGTTTGGTTAAAAAAATGGAACTTCGATGGAATCTCATCCCAGATGGACAATGTCAAATAACTGGAAGTGAAAAAGCTTGGAACAGAACATTTTTCTTAACTAATAACTAACCATCACACCGTTTATACGCAGGGGTAGTCAGAGAGGACGGACCGCCAAACAACTCGATCTTGGAATACACTTCTTCCTTCTCTCATACATTTTATTCTGTTATTCCGATTTCTGAAATGACCTCAAGTATTTGATTCACTTGATTGTGCCATGTCTTCCTCGGACGTCTCCGGCTTCTTCTTGCATTCACTTCGCGTCATATATTCTCCTTGCTTTCCTTTCTTCGTTCATTCGCTCTTCACTCCCAAACCATATAAGGGTCCCTTTCTTAATCTTATTTATTACGCTTACATCAGCCTTACATTCTTTACAAATTTCAACATTTTTCACACGATTACACATGGTTTTACCACACATTCGCCTCCGAGATCTCATTTCTACCGCATTCAGTTTACTTTCATCCTTTCTCTGCCAGTTCCATGCCTCACTGCCATACACCAGGGTTGGTATCAGCACTGTGTCCATTGTGTAGTGCTAGCTTTCTTATATGTTTCTTAATACCGAGAAAAGGGGATGTGTTGTGTTTGCTAAGAGTCTTAATCGAAGTTTACAATTTTATTAAAAACTCTATAAAAACACGTTAAAATGTCAGATGCGAATGCGCACTGGGTCGTAAACGATTTAATGTTGTTACGATACAAGTTTATCGTAATTTATCATTTAACGAGTAAAATTTAACACTCCTTTCAGGGGCTAATAATGTTGTTCTGAAAAATAAATTGTGATTTACGCAATGTTAATACTACCCTCGTTAAACTCGCTCGTTCTACAACGAACAACGATCGACATACCGAAAGCCTAAAAAACGTTCGGCCAATGCCAACATAAAAGGAAGGCTCTAAAAATTCAATTGGAAATACTAATAATAATATTGTTAACATGGTAGAATTTAAACCAGCATGCTCCGAGGAAACAATGAGACTGTAAATCAAGAATCAACGGAACGGTCGAGCGTTAGAAGTTGGCTGATGTCATTACGGTTTTGACCGATTCGCGGAGTACAATATTTGGTATGAGATTCCTTTCTAAGAGGTGAACTTGAGAAAAAGCCGTTGGAATTCAAAATTGTGCTCGCCCATACATTATCGTATCAAGCTTTTCAAAACTTGACTTGAAGAATTTTGGAGTACATATGTAGTTTCGTTTGTGGTTTTTCAGAATGCGGAAAAATTGTACATGGAAACAATATTACTCACAAATTACTTAACTTAAAAATTGGCAATTCAAAAACTTTTCAAAACAGGCACTTTAGTGGGAGAATTTAAAATAAAAACGATTTTGTCGTGCACGGATTTTGAAGAATAAGTAAACAATATTACCCACGGAGACCTACCTACACTTAAAAATTGTAATAAAAGTGATGTATTGAACATGAATGCCATTACAGGAAATTTAAATAGTGAGTATGTTAATGACTGGCCGAAAATATTAATATTAAAAACAAAAATCTTTTGGCCAATGGTTTACTATTTTTATATTCCTATTAAAATCAGATTAGTTAAAATGGTTGTGGATTTCAATTTGATATTTAAAAAAATTAAAATTAAGATTATAAATGACTATCAATGCATACTTAATACCAATGTCACTATAATTCAGAAGTAATTAGGACAACTAACACTAAAAAGTGTAAAATAAATAAAAAATGTTAATATCTATTAAAAGCTTCTTACGCTTTTTAAGGTCCAGTCCTAAAAATTATAAATATTTCAATAAATACGAACTCTTCTTGTACCACCTATCTTCTAATAAATGTAACATCAATAGAAGAGGAGGATAAAATAGCAACTGTAAAACTTTCATCTCTGTGCTTAAATTTTCTAATAAAACTGTGTTCATCTGAAGCGACCTGCCAGGTAAGTATGTTTTTCTGTATCTGTCTGTACATAATTAGTTAAAGAATGGAAGTAATATTTGTACAGCGCCCTTGAGGTGATTTTTCACAAAAAACGGCGCTATACAAATCATGCAATTTTTATTATTATTATTAAAAAAGTGTATTTTATAAATTTTTGAAAATATTTTGCTTTTGCCCCACCTTCAAAAATAATAATTTAAAGGGCGGGTTTCTAGTGATCTTGGTCCACTAAGGTAGAAAGATCTATTGTATTGAATAACATGCATTTCAAAGCTATTTGTACACAAAAAAAGGTTGTGCCTTCTAAGTAGGTACTCATAGAAAGATATGGGTGGTCCTTTTTGGCCTCTTTGCCTACTCCAGCAAAAAAACCTGTTGATGTTGTGAATGGAATTTGTTGGACTATGCATGTAGTGTTAACATATTATCATTGATGATGGTTTAATTAATGGTTAGGAAAGTAATTAAACTGAACAAACCTCATCGGGCGGTGTCTGTTTCAACCCTAGAACCATTCACAGGCCGGTGTTGACCTTTTAATTAAATTAAAAGTTTAAAACATGACCCAAATACTCTAAACACCACTGAACACACGGAGCAAAGAAGGTATTCCAATTATTACTACGAAATGACCTTCAGACTAGATAGAATGATAACCGTTTCTCTCGATTCGATTTGTGGCGGTTAAAATCGATTTGAATTATTAGGAACCGCAAAGCCCAACGTATTCATTTCAAATCTGGCGCGCGTCGAAGTAATTGCACGGGAAGACAAAAGCTACGACCGAGCTCTTCCACCGTTCAAGCTAAACTGGCAAAACTTCTGATACTAACTCCACCCACCAAAGCGTAATTACTAAACCACCTAGTCAACAAACCAAACTATTCAAACACCCCTCACAAAGCCTCACGTAAGAAATACGAGATTCCTTTGATGAGGTGGCTTGAATTTCATCGATACCGGTAGCTTTTTGTTGCAGTGTAGACTGAGCTTGGTCTACAGCTGTGATTTGACCGCACAGGTGTGTGCTCGTGTGTGAAAGGTTCCATGTAATCTCATAAGGCTGCAGCCACCCATATTTTCCGTCAGGTAGGACATATAAAATAGCACCCCCGAGTCAAAATATCAAACCGTTCAGCATAAGGTGCCTTCAAAAATACACGGTTTAGTTAAATTTTTGGTGAGGCGTAATATACTGTTGATGGAATTCTTTTGATTGTGGTTTCCTTTGAAAGTGTAAGTGCGTCTGTGTAACTGTGTCGAGGAAGCATCACAAAAACATCGCGAGTTATATTACAATCCAAAACATCACATCTCAAAATTAATTAAATATTTATCCTATTGATGGTTTCCAAATTGGGTCACAGCTAATAAGATTTGAAATGGTCTCTTAAAGCCCCGGGCAGGGATCAGCTGCTCGAATATTCCATACAATAATATCCAATGAGTAAATACAGCGGCTGTTTAAAGTAGAATTAATTTTATTTCAATACTTGCTACAATTTGATATGTGTAGACGTCGTAACATTATTTATGTTTTTTCGTTATCCATTATTATTAACTCCGCAATAATGTATCAAGTTTCATTTTTATGTTTTTTGTATAAGAATTTATTATGATTCAATTCAGATGGACAGCAGAAAACTTCATCTTTTTTTGTGAAGAAGTAATTAGTACGATTCCAATGCATAAAAACTGTAGGTAATTTTTTAACTTTTTGGTTTAAATCGGGCGAATTATCTTAATTATGGTAGTTTAGTTTCTGCGAGTATGATTTCTTAAATGAAACGCTAAGAAATAATAATCCTATTCATAAATAAACTCCGAAATTTTAATAAATAAGTACAAAAATTTAAAAAATATACATATTTATTTATTTATCAAAAAAATTCATTTCAATAGCTTCAGTGTGGTCACAATGAATGTATACATTTTCAATGAAATTATGTCATTGAAAAAGGAGACAAGTTATGCTTGAAAACAATGGGACGATTTTTTTATGTGATACCACACAAGAGTTCCAGCTGCTCCCAACTGTTTTGTCTGGAGCCAATGAGACTATGGCATCTCCAATTGGGATATGTTGTGAGACTGAAGGCGTTGAGGAGGGGAAGGAGATGAGGAAGAGGAAGGCGGGGAAGTACCTGACTATTCAGATCTGGTCATCAAACACTGCTAAAGCCATTTCAAGCAACATTTCGATTCTGAACGGTGGTCTTTCACTAGGGCGTCACTGAAAGTATCTACCACTCTGGAACATGCCGCAAATATACTGTATATTATTTTAAATGAATAATTTGTGAAATAACACAAATTATTAAACAAATAAAATTTACTTGCGCACGCCGTGATTTGAATCCGCGACCTACGGATTCGTAGCCGACCATTGTAACCACTCAACCACGGAGACCGTCTGACGAATACAAAGTAAAGTTTACTGTTGTTTTATTGTTTTTCATAATTCAGTTTCTCGATTAGTTAGGCGAAGTGCTTTTATTTTCTATTAATTTTATTTAAAGTCGGATAATTGCGGTCGTACGATTATCGATTTGGTAAATATGACCGTAATCTTAACCGTCAAACTGAAAATCGTTGCAGCACCATTTCAAATAACCGATTGTTCAAATAGTGGTGACTTCAACCTGCCATTCGAGAGTGATCGCCCTAGATTTTTAACAATATACCAGTAGTCAAGTTGTCAAACATTTAGTTATCGAGTTTCACTTGCCAAGGTATAAAAAAAGTTGCTTTGAAGAAAGCTAGAAAGTAAAACAAGTATTCTGAGGCCAAGTTGCGATTGTTGCAAATCGAACCCATGCCTCAGCGACCACAAGACAAGAAATGGACCATTCGATCATTTAACCCTTCCTGGTCGGTGCTGTCAACTGATTTGACATGTATTTAAATATTTATATATGTCTGTAAGTTTACTAAACACAGAGTTCATATTTTAGGTGTTCCTCAGCAATACATTTATGTATTGGATAAAATAATTCAAATATATAAATATTTAACAAACGCAACAGAAAAAAATGTTTTGTCGAAAAACCAGGAAAAAAAAGTTAATACATACATTGTCTGTGTACGTTGATAACTTGCCAAGTGGTGCAGTAGTGAGCGAGAAAGGTATGGGGTGTCGCTCGCCGTGCCACCATGCGCGGTCGTCAGTACTAGCCGGCGGCCTACAGGTTGTAATGAATGTATCATGCGTTTTATGCGTGACCAATGCTTTTGCCTCGTTTTCAGCACATATGGACAATGTTTTACTTCTGTACATATGTGCCTATGTACTTCTAATAAAATGATTTACGTAAGTAATAAATGTAAATTTTAATTAAAACAAAATAACTTTGTATACATCACTTTATTAATATACAATATTACTACATGTTTCGTGAGTGATGCTCACATCTTCAGGTATCAATGTATACTGAAGTTAACAATTAAAATATAGAACAGTTAGATTTAAGTCGGGAGGGGTGATAGGGGAAAGACAAGTAATTAGGAAATTACAATCAGGAAATTACAATAATTTGGAAATTATAAAGATTTAAGTGGGGAGGGGTGGTAGGGGAAAGACAAATAATTAGGGAATTACAATCGTTAAAGTAAGGTGACAAAGGTATAATTAGGAAATTATCAAGTTGTTGGAATGGTCATTAGAGTAGGAAGGCCTGTTAAGTGGGAAAATATTTAATATAGGGTTACCAAAAAAGTTTTTTTGTTTGTTGATTATATCAATTTTTAAATTATCGCTTTTCCTAATTTCTAGTATTTCTAAATTATTAATTTGTGTTGTTTTGTATCCCGTATGAAGTATTTTTAACGGGATACAAAACGGGATACGGGATACAAAACAACCACTGACCATTCCAACAACTTGATAATTTCCTAATTATACCTTTGTCACCTTCCTTTAACGATTGTAATTCCCTAATTATTTGTCTTTCCCCTACCACCCCTCCCCACTTAAATCTTTGTAATTTCCTAATTACTTGTCTTTCCCCTACCACCCCTCCCGACTCAAATCTAACTGTTCTATATTTTAATTGTTAACTTCAGTATACATTGATACCTGAAGATGTGAGCATCGCTCACGAAACATGTAGTAATATTGTATATTAATAAAGTGATGTATACAAAGTTATTTTGTTTTGATTAAAATACATAATGACATCACAAAGTGAAAACCTTCTAGAAGAAGAATCCTTCTTCGAAAAAATAAATGTAAATTATTCATTTTTATCCAACTTAAAAAACACAAAATTCTAAACGTGTACCCTGTATACTCGGTACACAGCACCGGAGCTCGAGGGATTTTCTAGCACTGTTAGGGAAGGGTTAATGATTTATCTACGTTCCTAACAAAAGGACTGCCGTGAAGTAAATTATCGTAAGTCCCTCAAATAAGGAACTCCAGTGAATAATATGATAACTTAAAAAATATACATTAATTGATAAACTAAAGTTCTTAAAAACTTAAGACAAGATTTTTGTGCATAGCGCAAAGGGTAACAATTATTTTTATAAACAATAATTATTAGCCTGAAACACTCATCCAAATTGAAAAAAAAAAAACCTTTCCGAGCAAAGATAAATGTCGCCGACATTTTGATGAGTGTTTCAGGCTAATAATTATTGTTTATAAAAATAATTGTTACCCTTTAAAAAATATACATTCATATAGATCAGCAAACTTCATTATGTATAATTACACCTAGAATTTATAAACCATTATTTAAAAGTGAATAGAAAACCAGCTCATCAAAACACCGTGTTGTTGGTACCATTGCATTTGGAACATCTGACGTCACGTGAGCATTCCGTTTTTGGATTAGTATGAAAATTTTATTTTTCGATTTTGTTTTGTATTTTAAATATATATTTTTTTTAGTTTTGGCAAAATTTAAACTTAATTTGACTGACTTTAAGCTCTATAATTGTTGTTCAATATAAACAACTATTATTGATGGAAGAAATTAGAGTATTCATGATGAAATCAATTATCGATACGGATATTATGGTAATGTTAATGCTCAATAGTATTATTATTCTTTCAGTTGAAGTTCCTAAAAAGGTAGATAATTTTACTACTTATAAATGAAATTAAATTATTACTTATGTTTAGTTATGGTTTACCATTAATAGTATATAAAATTATGTACAGTAAAGCTCATCCTTGTTTTGAAATTTGACATTCTAACCTCAAAACTGATTAAAACCGACCGGCCATAGATTTGAAGCGTTTTGGTGGCCTTTGAAAAATTGAAACTTTGAAAATTATTTTAACTACGAGAACTAACTTTAGAAAAAAAAGTAATATACTGGTAAATATGTATGAACGTAATTATTGATTAAAAAAAAATAGACTGAAATTCCTTATTATTAATCAATATCAAATTACTTAAGTGAAAACCTATTATTGGTTCATTTTTTAAATATATTTGATAAATGTAATTATTGCTGTAAGCTGTTGGTTTTCCAAATTAAATAAAATAAAATAAATAAATACTCGGAAATATCATATAAATAACAATGGGACATATTTTGTAAGTAGGTAAGTACTTGCATGTTGTATCCTCAAATATGAGATGATTGTGAACTTCAAACGGAGCAATTGCCTTCATGTAAATGAGTTTCTTAATGTGGAAACAAATCTTCCTTATGTATACATGCGAGGAAGGAATACCAACAGCAGTAGACGAATTTAAATATAACTATCCTGACATAACATTTTTTCATCATGTAGGTATATATTTTAAGTTCCATTTGGAATCATCATTACTACAAATATGAAAATATTGTTGAATCTGTAAAAAAAAAATTGCCAAGAATATTATCTTTTAAATGCGGTTTACGTGACCATCTTAGATCATACGAAGTATGTCTTGAATGTTTCAACATTAATTCACTTAAAATTAGAAGGCAAATGATTGATTTAATATGTTTACAAAATTCACAAGTACAAAGTTTACAAGTTCACGGTCATCTACATAATACATGTTGCTTTAGCAGTATTGAAATAAATGTACATAATTCCTATTGTTTAAGATGCCATAGCAAATTCCACCATTCAGAAATAGTATCGCCTACTTAGTCCTCTACCTCAAATGCGTGAACTATATAGTAAGTGCTAATGTAGACATTTTTGTCGATAATCTGAACAGTTTCAGAAAAAAATGTCCTACTATTACTTAAAAATATGTAAGAATGATTGGGCTAATCATATTATGTATCTTTTTTTAAAATTTTAAAATTTATTTTTTTATTTATTAATTATTTTTATTGAGATTTAAAAACCTCATTGTAATATTTAATCATTGAAGAAAATAATATTAACAAACCTAAATGAAAGATGAAATCGGACAAAAGGACAGAAAGTAAAAATATTTCAGTCGCATCTGGGACACGAACCCAGGTCCTCTGCCTATCCGGGGCAACGCTCAACCGACTTAGCTAATGAGACAAGTTCAATTTGTGTCAGTTTCGTTTTTTATTTTTAGTTTCTGTCCTTTTGTCCGATTTCATCTTTCATTTAGGTTTGTTAATATTATTTTCTTCAATGATATTATGTATCACTTGTGTCTCTTGTTTCTGTTGTATTATGTATCATTGGGTGAGTTTTTGTAATTTTATGTTTTTGTGTATCCTTTGTCGGATTATTTGTAATTTTTGTATATTAACTGAGTTTGTATAACTTGATTGTTTTCACGTAAGTGTGGAATCTGTATAAAACCCAGTATAAATAAATGTCCACCGTCAAAGGAAAAATTCACTTACATATACGTACTTATGTGTTTTTATGCTTCGTCTTTCTTTGATGGGAATTGAACCGAATCGAAGGCGTAATCTCCGTATCCAAAGTCATTTTCTTTACCGAGATCACGAAGGCTTTTGTGACTAACCTTTCCCCAAAGTTGTATCAACATCATGCATTTTTTACCTGCATGCCATTCGAACACCTAATTCCTTTACAAAGAATCCATTGATGATGTACATTTCTGAAGGGAGGAAGTTTTAAAGAAATTATTTGAAGGACAAAGTTTGTTCAAAAGAAAAGGTGAATTTTGAATTTTCGCGGGCTGTGTAGATTCGATTATCGATTTTTTTTATTATGTTGGTACACATATGTTAATCATATGTTAAAATTATCAGAAATTTTGGATTAGTGGTTTGTTTTTGACAACTGGAAAGGTTAGTCACGTTTTTGTGTGTTTTTCGATTTTTTACTTTTGAAAAAATGGATCAAAGAATATGTATTAAATTTTGCGTTAAAAATGGAATAAAGTGCTCTAACGCACTTAAAATGTTGACTGTGGCATTCGGCGAGTCTACTTTGTCTCAAAAAGTGTTTATAAGTGGTACAAGCGCTTTACAGAAGGCCGAGAAGATGTTAATGACGATGAGCGTCCTGGAGTTGCAACCACGTCAACAAACGAAGAAAACATTGAAACAGTGAAAAAAATGTTTTTGGAAAATCGTCGAATCACTATTAGGGAAGTTGCAGAGGATGTTGGCATATCAATCGGCTTATGCCATGCAATTTGGCGAAGTTTGTTCCGAAATTGCTAAATTTTGAGCAAAAGCAACGTCGCATTAGTATCGCTCTTTCTATTATTTGGCCAAAAACAACACCGCAATCATGCCTCAACCACCGTATTCACCAGATTTGACTCCCTGCGACTTTTTCCTATTCCCGAAGCTGAAGTGACCAATGAAAGGAAAGCATTTTGCCACAATTGATGACATAAAGTCAGAATCGAAGAACGAGCTGATGGCCATACCGAAAACCGCATTCCAGAAGTGCTTCGAGGATTGGAAGAAGCGCTGGCATAAGTGCATTATATCTGAGGGGGATTACTTTGAAGGGGAGAAAATAAATATTGATGAATAAATAAATACTTTTAGAAAAAAAATCGAAATTCACATTTTCTTTTGAACAAACGTAAAATACTTCGGTATACATGGCAGGTTTACGTTTAATGCTTATTAGGCTAGCTTTAAACTTGCATACTTAGCTTACAGACTTACGCAAGTATCTGAGAAGCTACTTACAAGTACGTTTACATTTTTGTCCTACTTACGGTAATTAATGCTCACGTAAGTTCTTCGGAAGTTTAGCTTATGTAAGTGTTTATAGTAACCAATATACTTGTTAGTTTATTCGCGGTAAGATGACTTCCCATTAATGACGAGTTGCTGCGCTGTCACAATTTGCATAATGTAATTATGTCAAAAAAGACGAAACGGCCCAATGAAAGCATTGGATTAGAAGATGACTCGAGAGATTAGATGCAAAAAGGAGACCAATAATTCACTTTTCAATTTTGTACTCCAATTTAGGTCAGGAATCACTGGGACTCGAATCCAGGTCCTCTGACTATCCGGGGCAACCGCTCAACCAACTTAGCTAATGAGACCAGTTAAATTTATGCCATCTTCATCTGAAATGTTCTGTCATTTTTTTTCCGTTTTCATATTTAATTTAGGTTATGTTCATATTATTTTCTATAGTGATTAAATATTGAAATCAGATTTTTAAATTTCAATAAAAATAATTAATAATTAAAAATTGAATTATTATAACATTTCGTAATAATAATAAACTTCATAACCTACTACACAAGGACTCGGGGATACAACTTAGTAGTATTATACTATTATAATAATTATTCTATCTATGAGGAAGCTTTAGTATAAAGCAAATGACCAAACAACTGCTTGTGACACGAACACCTTTTTTAGGTTTCGCTAATCTTCAAAGAGCTAACTAACTAACTAACTAACCTTCACGCCGTTTCCCCGCAGGGGTAGGTTGAGAGGACGGACCGCCAAACAACTCGATCTTGGCATACACTTCTTGCTTCATTCACTTTCATACAACGTCTCATATATTCTCTTCTTTTATTCCGACTTCTGACATGGCCCGACTCAAGTATTTGATTCACTTGAACGTGCCACGTCTTCCTTGGACGTCCCCGGCTTCTTCTTCCATTCACATTCGCGTCATATATTCTCCTTACACTCCTTTCTTCATTCATTCGCTCTACATGCCCAAACCATCTAAGCGTCCCTTTCTTAATCTTGCTCACTACGCTTACATCAGCCTTGCATTCTTTACGAATCTCAACATTTTCACACGATCATACATGGTTTTACCACACATTCGTCTCAGAGATCTCATTTCTACAGCATTCAGTCTAATTTCATCCTTCCTCTGCCAGTTCCATGCATCACTGCCATACATCAAAGTTGGTATCAGCACTCCATTGTGGACTGCTAGCTTCGCTTCTTTGGACAACTTTTTGTTTGCGCCAACCGCGTTCAGTCCTCCGTTAATGGAGTTTCCTGCATTCACCCTTCTTTCAATATCAGTCTTTCCATCTCTCGTAAACATACTTCCCAAATACACAAACTCATCAACCTTATCCAAGTATTCATCATTCACAACTTTATTGCACACTGTTTTCGTACTCTCTCTCTCAAACACCATGAATTTGGACTTATTTACATTCATCATTAGCTCATTCTTCATACATAGTTCGTTCATCCTAGATACGAGGGACTGTAGATCTTCCATACTGTTAGCAAAAGAACTGTTCTTCAAAGAATTTATTATAAAACACCAAACACAAGACAATACAAACTTTTTTTAGTAACATACCTGTTAATATTTGAATATATCTTATGTATTTTTAATATATATTCTTAATATTTGTACATAGGTATTTTATTTATTTAGTTACGCATTTTTTATGAAGTGGGCTTTTTACACACAATAACATCAACAAATAAAACCGTTCATTATCAATTTAACGTATAAGCAAATTAATCAACGGCGCTTTTAAACGTAATTACAGAATTTACAAAACAGTTGTACAAAAAAGAAAAATCAGTAAACAGTGCATAATATAATAACAGTATAGGCAGTAACAACGCAATAAATTGTACATATAATTATAAAATGTAGTAAAGCCGTAAAATATGAGGCAGAAAATAAGAAAACACTACTCAACATAAGAATTTGATCACTGTTAAGGTGCTTTAGAAGTGTTGCTTTTATTTTAATATCAATGCGCATTCCACTTTAGGTAGAATTATGGCTGCATACCGTTGTATCACCACGGCAGTATAGGATTGCTCGTTAGTTCAAAAGCGAATCATCATCTGTGTATTGCTCCCATCGGAGGAGGATCACTGCTATGGCCATTTTGACCTGTGACATTGCAGCCCAGGTTAGAGATCCCGTGCTACGACCAAACCAGAGGTTCACTTGCATATAAGCTACTGTAGTGTTTCATACTATTCCTCGAACGTTTTTGTTTTTAAAATGATGTCAGGGCCTTTTAATAGTACGAGGAATTATTAACAATTTCTCTGTCTGGTCACTCGGTCTTTATTTATGAAATACAATTATTTGAAAATGGGACCAAAGAAATGAATCCAACAAACGGTCTTCAGAACAAGTCAAGCATTAAATAATAAATAAATTATACATTATTACCATTGTATAACGGGCTGTTAAAAAAAATGATTGACATGTTATTCAAATACAAATTCATTTATTGTAATTTACAAACAACGTTCTACTAAAACATAAATTCATTATTGCGGTACCTAACCATTAGCGTTTTGCTGTTTTGGAAATTGTTGAAAATTTCCACATATTTAGACACTTTGGAATGAATTCTACCCGCGGAACGTTCCCTGAGACATAAATTATTGTTTTTTTTTTCATTTTGGCGGGGACCACGCTTATATACTGATACTTTAGAGAAAATGCAGTATTATACCATTCTTAAACGGCACGAGCTCTGTTGTATCTAGTGATACCCTTTTTATTTGTTTGAAAGTTCCGATTTGTAGTCTGATTTTGATTTTTACATTTATCATAATATTGTATCTACTTAGTTTTCCTATATAATAATGTCCGATTTTAAATTTTATCTGTCCTTGCAATTTTTTAAAATGACAAAACAATCATATTAATGTAAGCAGTTTTGGCAATTCGCGGCAGGTTGGTGAGGTACCGTGATTAAGGTTTTTAGGTTGTAGATTTCTCTAGTGAATACATCTTCAATTGAATTACATTAGCGTAAGGAGTACTCGGCTAAGTGACCGTGGATAAACTCGTAGATGTCTTAGGGCATAGCAAATAAAGCACTCTAAATCTACGAGTAGTAAATGGCAGGATGTTTCACGTCATGTCCTTGCTTCACAGTGGTTGATTCTGTCAATGATTAGTTTGAGTAGCCTTCGTCTGGACTTGAACAGGTGACTGCCGGTTTGCTCAGGGGACCGTGACCACTACGCCATAGATACACGGATTATGAGAGCTCTAAGAAAATAAGCGATGAATCGTATTTAAGGTTGAAACAATAACAGTTCGTTAATTTTGGCATTTTGCACGATTGCAAAATTTCTTCTCTGAAAAACTCTCAATGGTACCTGCGAGTAATTTTATTAAGGTGTGTTCGCATTTTCGCAATGTTTATTAATGTCAATGACAGTGGAGACGCACCTTAACAATTGAGAACGCTTTTTTCGAAAATATAAAAAACATGACCTTCATAATATCATTAATCTTATTTGCTAAATTGATAGATGATGAACACATCTGACCTACATCAGGCAGTTTTAAAACACATTTTGTTTGAACGAATGTATTTTTTTGTTTGCTTTTCTATGTTAATCCTGTGTATTGCGAAAACTGTAAACAGTCCCAACTGCGCGGAGATTGTCGGAAGAAAGTACAGAAATATATTAAAACTACTTTTGAAGTGATGCTTTATAGAAATGGAACCATATAATAAGTATAATACGCAAAAACTATAGAATCTGTACAAAAAAATCTTAAGACTGCCGTCTTTTAAATGTGGATTAAATACCTTACTCCAATTGAACGAATTCAATACTTGAATTTTATTACCATGGAAGAAATAAGAGAGTTTACTGACTTAATATACTTATTCAAAATTATTCACAACAAGTTCGAAACCACTCATTGTCTAAGTAGTATTCACATAAAAGTTCC
Source organism: Halesus radiatus (assembly GCA_022606495.2). Lineage (NCBI taxonomy): Eukaryota > Metazoa > Arthropoda > Insecta > Trichoptera > Limnephilidae > Halesus > Halesus radiatus. Next base: position 24,910 of record JAHDVE020006472.1, on the reverse strand, counting down.
CAATAGACGCTATTAAAGGATTCATAAAACTTGGTATCTTGAATTATTTAATAACAATATTGCCTGTTTCATTCCAATGTCACGAATGACATCTTATAAACAGTCTCGCAAATTTTAAAAAGAAAATCAGCCATCTTCTATCACGCCATGGAAAAAAGTGGTGTTATTAGAAATACTTTAACTTGCTTTATTTAAAAAAATCTCTTCTTTCTTTATGTTGTATTTTGCTTTATGTTCTATTTCCCTCTCTTCATCTCTACCAAGTGATAACTAAACAAAAAAAAACAGTGCATTCTGTGAACACTTTTAACTAGATTCTTCAGAACTTTATTAACAAAACATAAATAGATAATTATTGCTGACGTTTTGCCAATTTCAGTTGACCACGACAAGTAAACATTGCATTAATTTTCATCTTTATTTGACAGCACCGTTATAACGAGAACATAATTATACAATAATTAGGTTCGTTATTCACAACACAGACTAAAAAAATAGCCATAGTTACGAGATTTGGTCAAAATCTCTTTAGGTCAGTAGAATAACAGTTAACACGATTTTTTGGTATAAAAGTCGACACAAATTTAACACAATAAATTATTATGACAGAATTGTGTCACTGGTGCTTTTGTGCGTTATTATTGTTGGCTTTAGTTACCGTATGGCAATATGGGAATAGAGAGTAGAAAAAATTCCTATTGAAATAACGTTACAAACGAGATTGATTTATTTATTGAATAAGTGAGAATTTTTCGAATACCGTGGGAAGGCTGCATTTAAAATATCTTTTGATTCAAGATCGTCAAATACAGGGCTTTATAAATCTAGATTAGATGTAAAATATGATACAATGTGAATGTACCACCCCAACCAGGAGCCAGTACGCCAGTGTCTCCTGTCCCGGTACGACCGGTACGCCAGGGGACACTATTTTGTTAGAACTTGGAATACGTGCTCTGTGGATGGGAAGGAGGTCGGAGTTTAATCAACCGGTGGTATGCGTGGCTACCTAATAAGTCAATATTGAATTTTAGGATGGGCAGGAATAATGGAATTGAATGAGCGTTGTTTTTTTCTTCATTATGTGTCCCTTCTTCTCGGCTATTCTTACATTTTCTTAGTCTTTTCTTGGCTTTTCTTGTCACTTCTTACCTCTTTTCACCCGTTTTTTGCCTCTTCTTCTATCTTATTCTATTTTATTGTCTCTTTTGGCCCTTTTTGATTCTTCTCACCGTATGGGGCAGGCAGAGAGGTAAAATAAATAGAAAATTAATAATTGATAAACTAAAGTTCTTTAAAACGAAAATTAATATTTTGGTCAAATAATGTGAGGCAAAAAGTTCAAGATTACCAAATTGATAATCCGGTGGGGATTGATGGGAAACGCGCCAGAGGGAGACGGTGCATATCGTGACTTCGAAGCTTGCTCGTCGGTATGAGTGCAGTTCTGCCGAGTTTCTTCTGGGCATCAATTTGCAGAAATAACTTTTTTTAATTTTATTTCTCCACAGAGTATGCTCTAATGGAAATTATTTTCCTCGGAGCCTTTTCTAGTTTTCTTGTTTTCTTGTTCTTTATATTTATGTGAGTACCGCACAAGCGTTCCAACTGCTACCGACCGTCTGGAGCCAGTGAGACTATGCCATTCCCAATTGGGGTATGTTGTGAAGCTGAAAGTTGTGGGGAGGGGAAGGAGATGGGGAAGAGGAAGGTAGGGAAGTAGCCGGCTATTCATATCTCGTCACCAAACATGGCTAAAACCATTTCAAGCAACGTTTCGGAAACGTTGAGGAAAGAAAGGAGCAAACCTGGAACTTAAACAAATCTACGTACAAGGAGGGAGAAATACAGAAGTCGACAAGTCGCTCCATAGTTGAGCTATCGAGAAATATAATGAGTCGTAAAAACGACCCGTTCTCACGTAGAATGCCCCGCTAATACACAGCATTCAAAAGGAGCGGACCCCAGAATAAAATTAAGTTTTGAAACATATGACCGGATATTAGAAGGGTGCGGGTTCGAGTCCTGCCGGCGACATTTATCTTTGCTCGGAAAGTTTTTTTTAATTTGGATGAGTGTTTTAGATTAATAATTATTGTTTATAAAAATAATAATTGTTACCCTTTGCGCTATGCACAAAAATCTTGTCTTATGTTTTTAAGAACTTTAGTTTATCAATTCATAATATTTTTGTTTCGAAATAAAATTCGCGAGGTTGAAGAAGGTTCAAGCTCTCTGCCTGCCTCTAAAGAACAATTAGTTACTCATAAACGAATGACAATATCAAATTTAAAGCATATTTACATATAAGAACTTGACCTCAGATACATTTATCCTTGTTTACCAGGAAGAAATGTAAGAGATACTCGTATCTTTCTCGCTAAATCACCGATTCTGAAGACCGTTATGTCATCGCAAAGTGGTCATAAGAAGTCTTGTGAAGCAAAAGTAACGAAATCTTTAGGAATATATATATATACATATTTTTTAAAGATTTTTATTTATAGGTCTTCACGGACGATACGCGATATCTATCGTAGAGGTATTGCTCTATTAAAATATTTTTCCTTTTACTCAACTTTAAAAATATTTGACAGTGACATTCAGACTCAAATAATTTTTTTATGTAGGTACCAGAATCTCACTCTCGAAGACGTCATACCAACCTCTTATACAGTCGAGCGAGCCGCACATACTTGTGAAATCACCCGTGTGGAGCTATATAATTCCTAAATACGGTGGATCAAGAAATCGATCTGTTTTATGTCTTATAAAGTTCATACACCGTTTTTGGCATTGAATATCCGATGGATTAAAGTTAAAACGTTGACACTATAAATACACATATTATTTATGTTAGATAGCAATACGATATAATTTAATAAACGTAATGCCTCAAGTATTCTACCTAGCTCTGTATGGCAGTGAGCCATGGAACTGGCAGAGGAAGGATGAAAGTAGACTGAAAGCTGTAGAAATGAGATCTCTGAGACGGATATGTGCTAAAACCATGTTAAAAATGTTATAAATATTTGTGCAATTTGAATAAATAAATAAAAATCTGTACCAGACAGCAGACGGCCGTAAAAAAATATTAGCCTAATTCTAAGTAAAAAAACTTATGTAAGTTTCGGCTAAGAATTAATATATCGAAGGAAGCAATCACTTTGTGGTTTGACATTATAATTTAAATAAAAAAATGTTTTTCTTTTAAGTCACTTCATTTTATTTATATATATTTCTGTATTCGACCTGTGTAAACTAGTTTATACGTGTACACATGCGTATAAACTAGTTTACACAGAATTCAGAATTCCTGAAGAAGGTTGAGTCCAAACGAAAACGAAATTCAGAAATATATATATAAATTAAATAAAGTGGCTTAAAACAAAAACATTTTTCGTTTAAAAAAAATTAATAATTAAGTAAACATCGCTAGCAAACAGATATCACGCAAGAACACGGAAAACTGGATGCAGAAGACTGACCCTTAATGCATGCATAATGATACATAGGGAAAATTTTCAATACCCACGCATCATTAATTTTCACAAGATCTTTTACCGATTCCCAGTAATTATGTTCCATTCCGCAAAGCTAAGTAGTTCGGTAATTATTAATTATTACGAACGAAAGCTTACATCCTCGTGGTTTAATCGGCGATACCGAACAATAATTACTATGACGGATAGGCAGTCGATAATTATTTTGCAAGCCTGAACACACGGTAATTATGTTGTATAAATTATGAAAACCCGGTTTAATTATGCAAATTATTATCTAACTAGCCCTCGTCCGACAGATTCGGTGTCACACTAATCCTCCGCACTTAAAGGCAACGCAGGTGGCAATTTGAAAAAAAAAACATTGAGAAAAGTATTATATTCACCACTGTATGAAGCCTTACCCAAGATCCCGACAATCTTCTTGGATCCTTGCTTTGCGCTACAATTTTAACAATTAGGGAAATCTAAAATTCTGTATTTAGTCCTGCAAGAAAAAATATAGATAATACAGCACAAAAAACAACAATAGTCCATAGCTCTTACAGACTAAAAATACATTTTTAAAAGGATTAATTTTCCAAAAGGTAATTTTATGATCAAATGAATCACTCAAACTTCGTTTACACCACATTTATTTTATACGCCTACCGGTTTCGGAACAACCGTTCCATCCTCAGGGCAATTGTATACTGTATACACTTGCCCTGAGGATGGAACGGTTGTTCCGAAACCGGTTGGCGTATAAAATAGATGTGGTTTAAACAAAGTTTGAGTGTTTCATTTGATTATAATGGATAACCACAAAGTGATAGCTTCATACAATAGTATGGTAATTTTATGCACTATTGAAAATTTATTTAGATACTTTGTATGTATTTGTATTTTTTTCTTTATGTGTTTTCTTTTTTTAAATTATTTTATTTTTATGTATGCATTATGTATTTTATTTTGAATTTTCAAGCATTTCTCTACTTAATCCTACAGTAAAAAAAAAGTTACCCGTCTCAGAACAGATATTGTCTAGTGTGACGGATAATAATAAAATTAATGAAAAAATGAATGCACTTATTTTTGTTCTTCGGACCCCATGCAATGTTTTTCATCGTCCAAGCAATGTGTGTATTGATATTTTTGGATAGTTACCTATGCCTTCTGTTTTAACAGAAATGGCTTTACATCTGTAATGCAGAACAATGATAGATATTAGGTCTAACCGGAAGAAGAACAAATTATAATATTACGACTGGCTGATAGCCGTTCTGTTGTACAAATGAATTTGCGATCAATTGTATATACATATATATTTTGTAACCTTAACTGTAAATTTAGGATAAAGTTTTGAATAACAGGCTCCCGTTAGACAAACTACAAAAAAGTAGTTTATCGGGACTTTTCGCATTATGTTTTTTTTTGTAAAATGTCTCAAATTAAAAAAATATATATATATATTTCCTTGAAATAAACAAAATAAAGTTGAAATGTTAAATCGAGGTCATGATATGTGCTAAGCCTCAAAAACGGTATTTAGTTGCCAAATACAGAGATTGACATCCAATAGTAATATTTTATTATTCTTAAACCACTGTTCATCATTTGAAAGCTTGTACCACTTTGTTTCTGGCATTGCACACATATTGCATATTATGTTGGTAACTAATACATACTTGGAAGGTGAGAAAACACTCTCAGAATCTTTATGAGAATATTATTCATTATCCAATTATTTTCCTGGTAATTTCTGAGTTAGGTAACTCCATACTTCAGCAGTCAACTACCTCTCAGATCGTGCCTATAACTGGGCTCTTCACGTAATATGGTCAGAAACCGCGCCCATGAATAGGTGTACAATCAAGGGCCAACTCGACCCGCAGAAAGGAAATAAAACACTACCACCAAGCAACAAAATCCCATCATCACAAACAAATATGATATTTTGATAGTGAACGATTGAGGCTTTGCTACTCTTGTGCAAAATTACTTGATGATGAAATGATGTTGGTCTATTCGAGTATTAACTGAGTGTGGGAACGTTCTTAGATTGTTTTAACAAAATGCATTTGCTGGCTAAACTCCACGATCTTCACTTTCTTTGTGGGCAGTGGGATACTGATTTGATATATTGAATGGTCTGCAATATGACCCTAAGAGCTGGTACAAGGTCAAATACTGCACTTACTTCCCGATCCAACTGTACTTGTACCTTTTTTACTATGAATCCATCACTCAGTTAATGGGTTGAGTGTAGTAGTGAATCAAGTCAAGATCAGCTGCTCATTTAGGATTCTTGAATCTTGCGGTATATCCTACCAAAGACAACCAACTTAGCGTAACAGTGTATTGGAAATCACTGGACATTGGTTCCGGTGATTGCGGATTTTGTTTTCACAGAGGTGCAAAATATAAATTACCTTAAGGGGGAGAGGGACGTCGGAGAGTTATTATTTATTAATTTAAAATAATTATAGTATTATTACGCAATACGATAAACATAATGTTTTTAAATAGAAAAATATTTTATAAATTTACATGGGCTTAGCATTTATCAAAATCCAATCAGAAACATTACGTTTTTCTGACCGTTCCATTGCATGTTTTACAAAATTTTTAAAATTCTGAAATTGCGGAATCCCAAGCGAATGCGTTCGTCTTAAAGTCTTGCTCTGGTTGTGCATTATGATTTTTTTTTGTATATGAATACCCCCACAAGAGTCCCAACTGCTCCCAACCGTCTGGAGCCAGTGAGACTATGGCATCCCCAATTGAGGAATGTTGTGTGGCTGAAGCTATCGAGGAGGGGAAGAAGAAAGGGAAGAGGAAGATGGGGAAATACATGGCTATTCAGATCTGGTCACCAAACACAGCTAAAAGCCATTTCAAGCAACGCTTCAATTCTGAATGGTGGTCTTTCACCAGGGCGATACTGAGAGTATCTTCCACTCTGGAGCGTGCGCAAATATACTACATATTATTTTTAATGAATTAATTGTGGAACAGCACAAATTAATTAAATAAAATTTACTTGCGCACGCCGGGATTAGAACCCGCGACCTTCAGATTCGAGAGCCTTACCCCTCGACCATGGAGGCCGTCGGATGGTGTCTGATGGGCCTTTAAAAGGCTTTAGAAATGCTGTAAGAGATGTGGACATAAATAGATATTTATCAAAGTGGGTTATCGTTTCGGACTTGTCTCAGTATTGTGGAAAATATTTCACTTGTTATATATCATCGTAAAGTGCCTACATTTAAGTTAATGATAGATTATGCTTCAACACCTGAAGATCGATGATGCTGGAAGGGAATAATCTTTAAATTCGCTTGAATATATCACGTTGTATCTCATTATTTTATCTACAAAGTAAGAGGTAACCGAGTATTAGACTAGTTAAGATCTCAAGATACAATCTTTGGCTTGTCTGATTGCACGGAGATAGGATCAAAGCTTTTAATCAATGGGTCGTATGTTTGAACCCAACGGAAACCCGGAGATGAATGTGAGATTTTTGATAAAGGAATGTTTCCATTCCTTTATCATATTGAGTGGTAAAGCTGTATTTACAACTGACAAACTATGTACCTATTTAGTTTTGAATGGATAAACATAAGCAGAGGAACGTAAAACGAGGAAAAAAATATTTCAAAAACCACGTCTCATGTTAAGTTTTTATTGATTTGAAAAACTTGTTCAGGTTTACTGTATCAGGTTTACGTCTAGCAATATTTGAAGACATACATATATTTCTGAATACTAAAATGATAATTTTTTTTATAATAACTTATTACTTACTTACGGCTACCCCAATCCGTCCATACATATTTTTGGTTGCTACCTTTTATCATGACTACAAGATTCTACCCGAATTTATTTGTTATCTTTTTAGATAGTGTCTCGGATATACCTATCCGATTTTATTTTATGGGAAATTAAATGAAGATGATATTAACATTTCTTAGAAATCGAAGTATCATACCGATAAAATAGACGGGACGGATGGGGGTAGCCGTATCTCAGTGGATTAGAGCGCGAGATCCCGGATAGACCATCAATGATTAAAAACTAAAATGATGTTTCATCTTTTCAAACAATACAATACCTATCAAATTTGAAGAAAAATTGACACTATTTAAAAAATTAATAAATGCTTAGAATAGAAATTTTTATAATTATTTTTATTAGAAATTGGTGATAGGAAAAATAACCTCACGTAATCGTGCCGTTCGAAACCTCAAAAACACAATCTGTTTGATCAACCGAGCGGTGAAAATGTGTTGATCGGACTAATAAAAGTTGCATGAGTGAAATTGAAGCACGTTTGCTTTGGGAAACCATAAAATGGCACAACACCTCATGAAAGTCCGCCTTCGTAAACGCTTTGGCCACTGTGACCGTATTTTAATTCAGTTTAGCGCGCGTAAAATTGTCGACTCTTGCGGTAGAGCTTGGCAAACAAGCGAATGCGCCCGATGGCTGATGCGCAGAAATTGATTTTAGTAGGAGGCGGGGGACAACCGGGAAAAAGTCACCAATCACCATTTTGGAAAAACTGCGCACTACACGAAGGGCCAGGCGCATTCTTTAGTTTGCGAAACTCTATATGTATTATTTTTAGTGAAAGACCGATGCTTCGGTTTCGGTTTCAGCCAATTTCGGCCGATGAACGACCTTATTTACTTATTTATTGTATTATATACGCCCTATATGGGATTTTACATGTATAGTTAGTTATGGTCAACAGGTGCAAAACACATCACAGTAGATACATAGATAAAATAACGAACAAATACAGGAATAACATAGTGTAAGTACCATTCCAAGTAATTAGTTACAGATTCAAATTTTCAAAACATACTTCACAATCACTGATACTTATACTATAGACAGACACATTAATAATTGTTGAGGTTGTATCCAATAATCGTCTGTTTGTATTTGTACTTCGAGCAGTTGAACATATCTACTATGTCTGAAAATGTATTACCTTCTGCGTGGAGTCTAGGTAATAGAGAATTTTTGAATGACTCAGTCCTGAAATTATTGTTACAATTGAATAATATTTTAGATCGAGCAGTTCTAGTTGGAATATTAAATTTAATTAAGCTGACAATTTCAGGGCTGTCCATAAAACCATTAACAATTTAAAAAATAAAAGTTAGGCCTCGGTTTCGGTTTCGAAAAATTAGCCGAAATTTCAGCTCAACTAAAATATAATTTATTTATGCCAAAGTTTTTCGTCTAAATAATAATTAATTATTTTATTGCTATTGTCTAACATAAAGACCATTGAAGACTAGGCTTATTTTTTACTATAGTGTAGGAATAGTAAGATCTTTTGTATTTTTGTAATTTCTTTAAAGTTAAAGTACCTATAGTCTGCATTGAATTTATTTAGATTTGTGTAGACCCAATAGTAAAAGCACAAAGATAGTAATTACAATTATTTTCAAGTACCGTGCTTTCCAGATTCTGCTGAAATATTCAAACTTTTAGACGTTATGATAATTTGACAACTTTACGCTGAATTTGTAATCTTTCATCTCTTCAAATCTAATCTTCATATTCCCCTCAATCCCAATCAATTATTTATTTAGATCTTCAACTCCCATCCCATTAAAATATCCCATTAAAATATACCACCCACGGACAAAGACATTTTAATTACTATGCAATTAAACATTAAACTATATAATCACATGCTTACATATTTGAAGTAAATAATAGAGAATGTACTAACACATTTAATAAAACTTAATATCTCGATCTGGATGAAAACAAAAGGAACACAAATTTTTCATAAATTAATTACACCAAATCAAACATAATATAATAACATTTGTAATTTCTTCAAACGATTGGTATTCATTTTGCGGCGACATTATTAATTAATTAAATAAAAAATATACTTTGTTTATACCACTTTATAAATATTCCTGACCATGACAGCATTGCTGTCAAAACATGTAAATGTTTATGTATATTTATAAAGTGGTGTAAACAAAGCATATTTTTTAATAAATTAATTAATAACATTTACATTAATTATATGTTTACGTGGTGTGTTCAAAAGAAAAGGTGAATTTTGAATTTTCGAGGGCTGTGTACATTCGATAATCGATTTTTTTTTGTTATGTTGGTATGCATAAGTTTATCATATGTTAGCATTATCAGCGATTTTGGATTAGTGGATTGTTTTTGACAACTGGAAAGGTTAGTCACGTTTTTGTGTTCTTCGATTTTTTACTTTTGAAAAAAAATGGATCAAAGAATATGTATTAAATTTAGCGTTAAAAATGGAATAAAGTGCTCCAACTCACTTAAAATGTTGAGTGTCGCATTCGGCGAGTCTACTTTGTCTCAAAACGTGTTTATAAGTGGTACATACTTTTTCCTATTCCCGAAACTGAAGAGACCAATGAAAGGAAAGCGTTTTGCCACAATTGATGAGATGAAGTCAGAATCGAAGAACGAGCTGATGGCCATACCGAAAAGCGCATTCCAGAAGTGCTTCGAGGACTGGAAGAAGCGGTGGCATAAGTGCATTATATCTGAGGGGGATTACTCAGATGTATGACAGTGAGGCATGGAACTGGCAGAGGAAGGATGAAAGTAGACTGAATGCTGTAGAAATGAGATCTCTGAGACGAATGTGTGGTAAAACCATATATGATCGTGTGAAAAATGTTGAGATTCGTAAAGAATGCAAGGCTGATGTAAGCGTAGTAAGCAAGATTAAGAAAGGGAGGGAATGAATGAAGAAAGGAGTGTAAGGAGAATATATGACGCGAATGTGAATGGAAGAAGAAGCCGGGGACGCCAAGGAAGACGTGGCACGATCAAGTGAATCAAATACTTGAGTCGGGCCATGTCAGAAGTCGGAATAACAGAAGAGAATGTATGAGACGTTGTATGAAAGTGAATGAAGCAAGAAGTGTATGCCAAGATCGAGTTGTCTGGCGGTCCGTCCTCTCTGCCTAGCCCTTCGGGGAAACGACGTGATGGTTAGTTAGGGAGAAAATGGATATTGATGAATAAATAAATACTTATCGAAAAAATTCAAAATTCACCTTTTCTTTTGAACACACCTCGTATATTAAAATAAATGTCCCTAAATAAATAGAAATTAGTAAACAAATAAAGAACAACGAACCATTAAATTGATTTATTTTATTTCACTGTACTTAAATGAACTCTTACAGGTTTAACAATAAAACGCCCAATTTTGAGGAATATATTGTTTTTGAACTTACCCAAAAAGTATCGGTTTCAGTTTCGGCTGAAAACCTTGTGTGTCTTTGTCACTAATATTCGTCTCGTTTTATTGGACGACAAATACACAAGAACAACGAACAAGTCCAATAGACCTGTGCGCGCCAGGTATTCCTCGATCAGCTCAAATTTGTAAGGCTTGGACTTATGGGCGGATTGAGTTCATTCGAGGAGCTCTTGGGACGCGGATGGGTTATTGTTACTTCATATATATTAAAAAAAACGGTAATGCTTAAAACACTGAGATTATATTTGCGGTGAATAATACAACGGTTTAGCAAGGTAGCGAGGCTTTAATATCTCTACAGTAAGTTATTGAAAGGCTGTTGTTTACCGAGACTTTGTTGATAAAAGAAGGATGAATTAGGAAGGTTGTCATTATTTATTACTTTGACATTTCAAAAAGCATAGAAAGGTAGAATGAATTGCATTATTTGATATATGATTGTCTATGATTTGGTTGCGTTCTCACTGAGTAATTTCTAATATAAAAGAGCAATCACATTCTGAATTGAACTAAAAATAGGTAAAAATAAAGAATTGCATTAAAAAATGATAATCAAATAATGATGATATTGAAACCGAACAAGAGTCATGAAATGTAGTTGTGACGAAACACCACAGATAAGAGAATAGTAATGTTATGTTACGCGTGATTAGGAACGGACGCGATCGGGAGATGTCTGTCAACATGGTCTGTGACCACTTGAAGGTCCAGATGAGAGCTGCATCTATGCGCCTCTCCGCGAGCAGTCTGAACCTTAACTCCGTAAGGCTTGGGTATGGCCCCGTATTGCATCTAATAGTGTATCAAATGTAAATTACCTAAATGCTAAAAGTAATTAAACCCTGAGAACATCGTTGCATTCGCTCTGTTTGCCTGTTCCCAAGCATTTTTTTATCAGTGCCTCAGATTAATCATTCGAACAGTAGGGAAGAATGGCCGTTAATAAAACAGGAAATACAGTGCATTCTGAAAAACATCAAAAAAAGACCGCTAACACTGCTTACCTCTTCCTAACACCAGTATGAACAAGTTCAGATAACTATGATACATATTAATGCAGAGTAATATTGCTATGCTGGTTCTATTCACAAGGTACTGGATCTGAGAATGAGCCACTTGCATGTATTTTTAATTGGCTTATGAAAGTGATTGCAGATAAAAAAATAAAAAAATAAAGTTTTATAAAAACATATCAACAAATCCGTGTTTTCAGTTCGTGACATCAACATGTGATATTGATATGATTAATTATGCTTTTTACTTATTTCTATGAAACTCTCTGTTGTATTGTGGCGGTATGTTAAAAAGCACTTGTAAATGTAAAGTAGATTTATTGACCATTGCGGTTGACACCGGTTTGACAAGTGGTTCCTCTCACAAGTGACTCCATAAGGTTATGTCCCATAGACAAACGAAAAAAAAGTGATCCATAGAGTATATTAGTATATTATACCAACACTCTCTACGGAATGTTTTTTTTTTTGTTGTTATATTGCCATGCTGGTTAGAACATTTGACATTTACAACTGACAGAGAAAATGATGATTTTGGCTTATGCACCTCGTTTTTTTGGAAACTGTGTATTTTAAAATTATTTGATTTATTTCTACGATCTTGAGTCCGGATAGTTAAATACATTAAAAAAATATTACTCGACACTAGTTATATCCTTTCACAGCTTACTGAAGACCTTTTAAAAATGTATATTTAAGAATCAATAAAGATCAGTTTCTCGTTTATAACAAACCGGTTTAAGCAACTGGCGTTGCCTGGGGTTATAAATGATTTGGAGTAAAGTTTTGAGGTTGTGATGTGTTACCCCTACCCCTACTCCTATGCCTACCCCTACCCTTACTCCGATACCTACCCCTTATCTCTAATCCTATCCCTACCACTACCCCCCCTCCCTCTACCCCTACCCAGTAGTTTCCATCTTAGTTTTGAACGCCAAGTGTGCAAAATTTCATGAAGGTGTACCAAAATTCTGCTTTAAGGGGTGAGAAAGGGGGAAGGTTATAGTTTTTTGAAATCTCAAGTAGACATTGATCTTCTTCTTGTTTAAAAAGTCTACTAAGCTAAATTTCATCAAACTCGGAATAAAACTGTAGATTTGTATACAAAACAAACAAACACCGCCTGCCCGGGACATTCTTCTTTATATAATAGAAGAAGGAGATGCTCCAATTTTGCTGGTGTTAATGTTACATTTGCAAAATGTTTTTGCGGTTTTGAAAAAAGGTTTAAATGTTTAAAAACCTGCTGAATGCGCTAGAAAAAAAATAACGAAATGGCTCATTGCAAATATATTAACTCAGCAGCGTGCTAATTATGAGCAAGAATTCATTATCCGTTGTGAACCAGAAAATATTATACAGGTATCGTTGTTTATTATGTTAGTAATCATTATTCATTTTAGCACACCGGCAACAAACCGCACGGTCGGATCACCTATTTGCAGACATGTGGGTTGTTTGCAACACATTGTCACGTTTACGTAACTTTTCAGTTTCAACACCGATCTAGTGTTTTCCAAGGCCCGTAGGGCCGTTATTAGAGGAATGGAAGAAAGCTGATTCACGATTTTGTTATAACGCAAGAAACCAATATATGAACTAATACATTGAAGGATACGACTAACTAACCATCATACAATTTTCCAGCAGAGATAGGCACAAATGGTTGAAAGCAGCACAATTTTGCCCTGCAACACAATTTTTTTTTCTGTTATAGAATCATTTTGATATTTTCCGAAACAAGTATATGAGTATAATTTGGAGTGTCTTTCTAGGATGTTGCAGACTTCTTCTCTGACACATCTTTGTCTCTAAATCCGTCCTTTGTGTCTAAACCAGCTAAGTGCTACTTTCTCAGACTTATAAAAAAAGTAACTAACGCTTTCCACCATACTCAAGTATTGGATAGTAAAATTCTGCAATCAAAAAGCGAAATGTTCTAAGATAAGTTACCTTCCAAGCAAGCATCAGGGTTCTACGATTTTCTGAGAAAAAAAAACTATTAAAAACCCTTACGTACTTATCACATTATTTTTGTTTTAAACTAATTTTTTACACCATACACATTTCTAGATGACTAGTAACTGATATAGGCCAAAGTTGATTTAGATTTATCGATATAATTACAACTTACAACAATTTCCTATCGATATTCACGATGCCATGCATCCCACTCAACAGAGTGTACGTGAATTGCCACAGCCAGCAATCGCAATTCGTAAACAGACCAGCCCCGCACCGACGTTCTACTTCCCAGACTTGATGATCAGAAACCAATCACCAGTTGCCCTCTCGACCAGTAAAATCCAGGCCTCAGCTTTTTTATCTTCCGCCATTCATCCGAGAGAATTTTGCATGTGTTGTGATTTGTGATGATGAAACTGAACAATGTTCTATTACTGAAATTGGTTCCATAATAACGCAAAATCATAGAAAACCAAAGTTCAAATTACCTGATAACAACTAACGTGAATTCAAAACTGAACTCTTAATTGTCATCATAAAACAATGAGCTTCTTGAACAATGAGCTTTCGAATAAGTTAGATGATGTAATTCTGAAATAAAACTAAATCTCTCAGAAATCGTTTTAAAAGACCACGAACATCGGAAACTCGAAGTCCATATCAATATTTTGGCCACAAATTGTCTATTGGAGCACTAAGCTTTAAAAGTTAGATGATGACTTGATTTTGTATGAAACAACGTTACGGGTAAAATCACGACATTCATCGGATGTTTAAAGTTTAGGGCCAATTTCAAAACTGAATCAGAACATTACATCTCTATGCAAATAGTAAAGCTTCACTCAAAAGTCTGACTGGAGCATAAAGCTATACTAGAGATCACTGCTGTAATTTTATCTTCACTAGTAGTCATAGTATCAAAACAAAGGAGGCCGGTGACGTCATTGACACCACCTCGTCTTAAACTGTAAAGTGATATTATGATTCCCAAGGCAGAGAAAATTATAGCTTTGAATAATACCCTTACCACACCATCAACCGTTGGTGGGATGCGGCAATTCTCTTATCTTCATTGAAAATAGTACATGTGATAAAGAAAAATATTACAGAAAATTGGATTGATTGGAAGACATAACTACTTAGCAATAAGCCCGCTTTTATACTCTTATGTAATAAAACGTGTTTAAAGTCCTTTGATCGATTAGGTCTCAGTGCCGTGATGTTACTTCGCTCCCTCTTACGTAAAGTATTGTTTTGCACCAAATTTGGGACCTTAATTGCAAAATTACGTCCTAAATTTGTTGCAAAATGATCAAAAGCTCAACCTACACCAAGCTTTTGCCTCTTTAAACCACTCTCCCGTTAATTTCCGATTTTGAAGTTACGATACTTTACGTAAGAAGGGTCGACTTATTAAGTTTAATGAACCATGCAGTACGGCTTCACAGCTGTATGGGAATCGATCAAAATAAAATTATAAATAATACGTCATTCATACAGGATCTAAAAATATTTTTTTAAGCAATTCAAATAATACATTTTATAAATATTTATAGGTATGGAATTATGGCAATACCACTCAGAAATATCTCATTTAAAGAATTTGCAAACCAACGGAGACTATCAGCAAGTGTTTAATGGATCGCCCCCGTTACTTAACAATCCTAACATGTTACGTTTAGATCTCCTTAGCATGTAGAGATAAATATAGTTGAAGCACTAAACGCTATTTCGTTTGAGCAAAAAATCTCAGCCCACCTGATGGGACTGAAAGCGTGGCATTTTTTGTCCCTCTTCCGTGATTTGTATGTAGGCCAGGCCAACCTGAACTTGGCTACAAGTGTTTGCAGTTTGCAGGTAATCGTAATCTCATACATGGATTCTACAGACGGATCGAAAATAATATTTCATAAAAATGTAATTTAAATTGAAGACATTGATGAGTTACAGAAAACATAAATATTTAATCCCTTTATACGAGAACTATGCAGTGCACACTACTAACATTCAAAAGTGAACAAAACATTTGCGGAGGGTTGGAGCTATAACAAGTGATTCTTTTTCTAATGATCCAATCAAAGGGAAACAGAAACATACTTTGGTCTTAACGGTTTATATAGCCGTATCAAACATTGTTTTAATAATAATTCGTAATAATAGTGTCCTACTTCAGGGTGAGAGTTATTCCAGCAAGCTATCGTACTCCGCCTGTAGAATTAAAGTTATATTACGTGGTTCGAGGGTGTACGAGATTTGCGCCTGCCCGTTTCACTTCTACTCGAGGTACTAAGTTCTAACCAGTATTCACCTGCTTGGATGTATCTAAGTACCCGGTTATTATATCATATAGTTAGTTCACTGCCTGTTCAACGATTACACTGCGTAATCTTTGATCTCTGGAATTAGGCGTTAGAGACTTCGTGAGCACACCTTCGGATCGGTGATAAATATCACTAACTGCGATACATGAGAATGATGGGGAAGCATCTGCAGGTGCTGTGTTCTATTCTTTTTATTACTATAATTTTTTTTGAGCTTTGAAAACCTGAAGTGGAGACCCTTGTAGAATATTTCTAAATAACCAAATTTTTGTTGTTCTTGATTTTCAGATGTTGCGGAATCGATTATCATTCAAAGAGAGAGATCACGCCTGAGGAGTTTAATATATCGTAAGTTCATATCAATTAAAATGTATTCGTAATAGGTTTTAACTGATACCTACACCAAGACCCGAGATAGACTGGTGTTTTATTCATTAACTTCTAAATTGATTACCCTACCTGTCCAGGGTATTTTGAGGTGTATTTGACTACCTACACACATTTCAAAGGCTTCTATCTTCCGTTTTAATGGTTGATTTAGTGTTCAGTTTTCCACACCGGGCAGAGGAATAGAGAAAAGATGACAACGAACTCTTTTGATTCATAAACTTACAATAGGTAACCAGATTTTAAGTAATACCTGCTCCAAGATCCGTATTTGAGTGACCCTTAACCTATTTGAGATAGACTTCTCATTTTGTTTATTTAACGTTCGCACGCATTACCAAACCAGACAAGGGCATATCCGGTTTGGAATAGCGACCGTTATCAACAATGTCGTGAAATACGTGCAGCGGCGGTTAGGTCATCAACACCACGGCGGGACAACAGAAGAAACGAAAAAAAAGCAGTCACAGAATCTAGTCAACCTTGTCTGTTCATTCCGTTGAACCGCAAAATTGTAGAAAACTTATCGGTTGCAGGCGCCAACGGACCGAATGAAAAAGTTAATAGTTAAACTAAGATCTCCCTGGAAGAAGGGACTACCATAAAGCAAACAAAAATTTTGTACATAACATACGAACATTTTATGCATGTAAGAAATAAGGTATAATATTTTGAAATGTTATTAATTTTTCCCAAAAAATGCAGACAGTGATGAAAGATGACGTCACTATTTCAAGAATCAATAAGAATCCTGTCTAAATCTCTCCTCAATGACGTAAAATATGTCTAGAAAAGAGGCGATTTATTTAGCAACAACATACCCCTGAACCATACCAATAGAACCATTAACAGCATGGTCGTACAGGTAGGAAGATAAAACAGTCCACGCTGACGCTGTATTCTATATTCTCCATGAACAGACTCATCTTGAAGGTATTATTTTTCTAATTGGTACAAAAAAGAAGAATATATAGGGTTCGACACTGTTTGTCTCATCTGAAAAAAAAAGGTTATTCACTTAGAGCTTTCTTCCGGGGAGGTTTTTAAAAGTAGAAAACCAGAGGAAAACGTGTTGTGATTACCGCAAAGTTAAAAGCTGGGGAATGATTATTTACGACCAACCGACTTATATGTGTCGAATTTCATTGCGTTTCTTGTGGCGGCTAGGAACCCAAGGACATTGGCATTCTCGGGGAAGTGACAGTTGATCCGGGCACATTTTTGAGGTTGACCTTATCGCGACATTTTATCAGAGACAGAAAGTAATTAATAACATTAGAGACACGCTGCTATTCATGGTGTCCCGTTGGTGATAGGCACAAATCTTTTGTACAATCGCGTTATATACCTGGTCCCCAACGTGGGGGGCCAATTTCATAACACTTTTTTTTTCTCAAAGTTAATCGCAATGATCCTGTATGCTGCCGTCGTAAGTAAAAACACAGTATCTTCCCTGAGACTCCTAAGGAAGATACTGTGTTTTTACTTACCACGGTAGTATAGCAGTGGCGGGCATTGCTCTATGACCGCTGGAAGGCTGTTGTCTTTTCGATTGTAATTTCATAAATTTTAATATTATGGTGGCCTTCAAAACTATATCGGGTACATTTTTAAGTGCCTCGCACGATATATCTCATCTAATTTAGCTAAAAATTCTATCTTGGGAATATGATCTTTTTTCATGCATTAAGTAGGTCAGGTCGCAACTAGAAATTTGGAATATTTATGGAGATATATTTTGTTAAGGTAGAACAATAGTGACATAAAAAAAACGTATTAATTTATTTTCTCTATAGTCGTTTCCTCATTGCTGAGGACCGTGACCTCCATTCCGATTTCCTTGGTGGACAGAGCTTCCCTACTCCTTGCGGTCCTGGGCAGCGTGGAGAGCTGCGGACACCGACGTTCTGAATGCCTATGATATTTGATCAGTATAATGCATCGGTAATCTTACTCCGCTTGAGAAACCTTCCACTTTGTCAGCAACTATGACAAATATTCCTGGCTTTCGTATAACCCGATAACGTTTGAAAATTTCCTCCTACCATCTGTTTACAAACCACACAACAATAACTATTAACTACAAATTCACGAAGATTTCTGCAATGAAAGTCTTGATCATAGTCAAATCAATGTTTCATCTCCAACGATGTTAATTGAATGTAAAAAACTTAAAACTAGTAAGGGATCAGGCCCTGATGGTATTCCCCCCATTTTTGTCAAAACATGCTCTGATGTCCTTGTCAAACCACTCTGCCTACTTTTTAACAAACCACTTAAATAAGGAGTATCTCCAGTCAAATGGAAAACAAGCTTTTTTAACTCCCATCTTTAAGAGAGGTTGTAAGAGTAGTATTTAAAAATATAGACCCATCTCTAAACTTGACTGCATATGAATGTTATTCGAGTCAATAATATTTGACTGTCTATTCGCTCACGTAAGTAAATATATTATCATCGAACAACACGGCTTCTTCCCTCGGCAGTCCACTACAATAAACCTTCCTGAATACTCCAAATATATCCGCGATAGCATTGAAAACCGAATACAAGTAGATGCAATCTACAAGGATTTTTGCAAACCATTCGATTAGTTAAATCAATCTCTACTAATACACGCTAAAAGCTGGAAAGGCTTGGAAATAAATGGAAATATTCTAAAATGGTATGAGAGTTACATAACCGAAAGAAAACTAAAAGTAGTTGTAGGGGGATACTCCGCAGATCTTTTTATTGTAATATCAGGAATGTCACAGGGCTCTCATCTTGAGTCCTTGCTGTTTTTAATCTTTATTAACGACATAGTTCTAATAAATAAATGTTCAAAATAACTCCTATTTGCCGATGACCCCAAGCTGTATAAAAAAATCATATCAATAAAAGATTGAATCTATTTGCAAAAAAGACTTGATTTCACTTTATGAATGGTGCGCACTTAATGATTTAAAACTAATGGTTTAATAGCCATCCCAATGTTAAGAACGACCACGGCTCAGCACCACTATTTGTATTAAGGTATAAGATGGTTCAATATATTATTATCAAAAAACAAAATTAGTATAACCGACACTTTGAAATATAAACAATTTAAAAAGCAAATTAATTTCCTGAACTTAGATATTGATATATTGTACCCCTAATGATGTACTATCTAGCGTATAAATTACTATTTGGTTAATTATTATTATTAGTCTAAAAGTGTTTTGTTGATTTACGTTTGTATTTATTTAATAAGTTTTTAATTTTATTTTTATATCACCTACTCTAACTATGTATTCATTTTATTTTATATTTGTAAATACTCCTCCCATAACCACGAGCTACTGGAGCTCAACTTATGGAGAGTAGAATAATAACAAGTAAAAAATATCATGTATATCATGTATTATGTTATAATTTTGTATTTTTTTTTGTAATAAATAAATAAAAAAATAAAAAAAATATTTTAATGAAAATAAATAAACTGCGATTTCCTTCACAAAGAAAAGAAATAAATTTTCAAATACGTATCACATAAATAACGTCGCTTTATTTAACACAATTTCAACTAAGGACTTGTGAGTGAAATTTGACTAGTCACTGTATATCAATAAACATGTAGACACTATTTCAAAAAGTGCATCACAAATATTAGGATTAACTTGTTTTTTTAAAAGTGCAGAATTAACAACAATATTATATAAATCGACTGTGTGAAATATTTTTGAATACCACCAATCCACTAGTTGGTCTCCTAATTATGATATTCAAAATTACAGAATCGAATCCACACAAAGAAAATTAACCCGTGTGATTGAATATCGTGAAGGTTTATCTGATCAATTTGGAACGAATAATGATCTAATTTCGCACTATAAACTACAATCTCTGTTAGTCAGACGTAAACTTTCGGATGTTTTGATTTTATACAAAATTATACATGAATAAATTGATACACCAAACATTTTATCTCAAATTAACATTAATATACCAACAAGAAAATCAACAAGGAGGACAAAATACATTTTCCATATTAAAGCCTGTCAAACAAATACTGGATATTTCTCTCACGAAAAGAAATTACAACGCTATATACTGCTCTACCAATGAAATAGACATTTTTGTGTCGGTCGTCTTCGCCTCGTTCCCGATGTTTGGTGCGGTATTAGAGAATAGAATAATATTTTTCTGTATATATTGTCGGCACTTGTACGGGGGTATTGCATAACAGGTCCGGGCCCGCCTAACCAAATGTTTTTGTGCAAAAGGACTCTGCACAAATTGGAAATTTTGCAAAAAAGTGCATATTGTGCAAAAGGATTTGCAGGTCTAGAAGGTTTGCACAAAAGGGAGTTTTGAACAAATTAACAAAAGTCGTAATCGTCAGTAACGTTCCTCTTTGCAAAGGGAACGATAGGTTGTGTTTCCCTCCCCTCCAGCCCTCTCCGCAGATCGGGATCAGCTGTCTCTAAAGTTCGCCCGTGTGCCACACGTCTGACACATTTTTAATGACACAGTTAATCAATTTAAAAAAAGTGTATCATCAGCACAGGTGACAATAAGGATTTAGTTTAAGCATCTACTTGTAATATGTTTTCGATCTTTCACTTGTTTGTCATTTGCTTTGGTATCATTTTTGCGATATGATGATTGTTGTTTATTGTACTTATTAATTATTAATGCTTATTAAACATTCATGTATCTAATATTTGGGCACATTACCTATTTTATACTACTAAACCAAAATAATAAAATTAATATATAAGTGGAAGATATTGCTTGTGCAATGATGGAGGACTTAGAGAGCAACGGAATTGAACGCAGGACGTCTAGGTAGTATTTATTCCATCAAAAACAAATTTGTTTTTACCCACCCACCAAAAGTACTATTTTGTTGGGTGGGTTTAAAACTATTTTTTTTTATTCAGGATTCCTCTCAACATTCCTATATCACCCATGCTACACCCAATATGTTTTTCAAATATTACTAAAAAAAACCTACGTTCAATTAATAAGCCTTTTCACCATTGCCAATACTATTTCCAGTTTTTTGCTGTCATTGGTACTAATTTGTTGCCGGAGTCCTTACAAAAAGTCCTAATATTACCTTCCCGACATGACTTTGCATTTTTTCACCCATTGCCTCTTCGCACATTCTCATCTAAAAGCCACTCCCACCTTGTTGAACGGAATCATATCCTGGTCTGGAATTCCATTCTTTAGACGCCATTCCTATGATATTATAGTCTAGTTACTGTAATGATAGCAGACAGCAGACATTGCCGACTTAATGCGACTATATGGCAGACGGAATGACATTAACATATCCAACCCTCAACTGACAGTGACGAGACTGACGAGGTTTTAACCGAGAATAAAAAATTCTTACTTATTTTTAATATTTTTGTGCCGTTAGGTTTGGGCATGTAGAGCGAATGAACCAAGAGAGGAGTGTAAGGCAAATATATCACGCGAATGTGAATGGAAGAAGCCGGGGACGCCCAAGGAAGACATGGCACGATCAAGTGAATCAAATACTCGAGTCGGGCCATGTCAGAAGTCGGAATAACAAAAGAGAATGTATGAGGTATTGTATGAATGTGAATGAAGCAAGAAGTGTATGCCAAGATCGAGTTGTTTGGCGGTTCGTCCTTTCTGCCTACCCCTGCGGAGAAACGGCGTGATGGTTAGTTAGTTAACATCATGAAAAACAAAGCAAAGCTTAACAAAATTAACAGTTAAATATTTTTTACCCCAGCTTTCAGAGAAAAAAAAAAGTTTAATGATATGTTGAACCGTAGATTCTGTAGAAAAGTGTTCTGGTCACCATGGGTTAAGGTAATTCCGTAATGTTTCAGTCGATTGTATTTGGCGATAAGGTTTCCGTGTTTTTATTTCGTAGCGTTACTCGTTGCTCGTTGCGTGTCAAGAAGTTAATGCTGTAGGACCATGAGTAGAGGGAATATGGCCGAAGACAGCCATTCATGTCAAAATTAATGGAATTCGGTGTAAACGGTTAAGCGTTTGGCTTCCATTTGATGAGTTATGCCTTCTTTGTTTAGTGCGGAGTTGTTGTGACTACTTTGTAGTGACAGACATTGTTTGTAGTGTCTTTCATGGATTGCTTAGCGGTTACCCTCAAAGGCGATAAATAGGTGGCAATATATTTTATAGCGAATTAAATAAGTAACCCACACTTCAACAAACATACTCCCTTTTCATCTCATCCTCATGACTGATAGTATAATATTCTGATAATCTATTCAATATCTTGACTATGCTCATTTCACTCAACACCTCCTTTGAGTGCTGACATCACTCAGGTGTCTCTTACGATCTTGACCGGATAAATGTAAAGGTTCTCTCTATCTCGCTCGTTACAAGTTGTCTTAGATTTGTTTTTTATTGCCCGGCAGCCCTGCTAAGTCACCAAATGTAACGAACCACTTGAGGTGACCTATGGCAGAGATGTTGGTTATCCATTAAATGGTTCCCGGGCAGAAAGAAAAGGCGTTCCCTGATCCCTTTAGCAACCAGGAAAATTACTGCATTAGTTGCAGGGAGCTAATCAGCTATCACTAATAAGTAATCACTGTATCTGAGGGTATTTCGCGCAAAAAATAAAAAAAAATCCAGACGTACTTTAAAATCCGTGATTGTTTTGAAACCTTCTTCTTCTGGTAGTTGATTGGAAAAATGATGTCATTGAACCATGGAATACGAGTTTGTCATTTTACTGGATGCTCTTCGATGAATCTTCAAATAGTAAGATAGAAATTAACCTGAGAGTTGAAGAGACTCAAATGAGTGTCTACAGGTGCAAATGTTCCACATTTCATTCCTAACCTCTCCCACAGAAACAGAGTAAGGTGGCACGTGTTTAAACACTTTGATCGTATCTACTAACGATTTATCGTACTAACAAAAAACATTAAAAATTCCTATCGAAAGAAAAAAGTAGAATGTCTTTCAGTCGTTCCTCTTTAAGAAGCGATATGTTTGAATATATTATTAACTTCACGTACGTAGCTAAGATCATAAAAATACGTTAAAAAAACATACAATAGCCAAACATACTTTATATCTCGACCATACCGGTTTTCCTCAGGCACTGGGCACACTAAATTAAACCCAGCCGAACTGAATGAAGTAGGTTATTTAATGAATGAATCATGTTTTGTATTCGCACTTCTCTTAACTACTTTTAATCTCGCCTAGGATCTAGCATCTGTCATGGTTGTGTCGCGGAGGTATTCTGTCCATCCTACTTAAAGGTTTTTTGCCGATGTTGACTACCTTGGTGAAATTCCTAGCTAGATTCCCATTCGCAAAAAAGTGTTAGCGTTATGCCAAAAAAAAAAAAAACCTCTTCGGGAAATGTGATGATACCAGAATCACAATGTAGAAAAAACATTATTTTTTATTCATCTTCTTGAGTTCGAACCCCATCTGGAAGGTTCTCTTTTAACGGTACTTACGTGGATGCATCGATTTTCTATCAGTAATCTCTTTACATTGGCTTTTGAAGCACATACATCGATCGTGATCATAGTAGAGTCATGTATTAACCGCTGAAGTGAGTGGGTACACATTGCACAATCTGATACTCCTACCTTTGAACTTGAATTCGCGGCTGTTGCAGAAAAACGTTTCGAAAAAAGTTTTCACTTGCATGTTCACAATGCATGTTCTTTTTGCATGGTATGCAAGTAAAACTTAAGCACCCCCTGAGCAAGTAAGTCGAAAAGTATGGACGCCCTTAAGATGTGAGTTGGTAAAGTATGCCCCAGATATTAAGAACATGGACAATCTTTGATTTCTTGATGAGAAGCTGACAATGAATTCTAATAATTTTGTTTTCAAGAGTTATATCCACTATGTGCATTTGTTATTTAATTTAATTTATTTGCTACCGGTTTCGATACATCCGTGTAATTCACTAGCGTTCTTAAAACTTAAAGCTGGTGAATGACACGGATGTGTCGAAACCGGTAGCAAATGAATAATATTAAGTAACAAATCTACATAGTGGATTTCAAAACAAAATGTCTAGAAATTGTTACGTAGTTAATGCCCAAGAAATACAAAGAATTCTAATAAATTATTTTTATAAACAATAATTATTAGCCTGAAACACTCATCCAAATTGAAAAAAAACCTTTCCGAGCAAAGATAAATGTCGCCGACAGGACACGAACCTGCACCCTTCTGATGTCCGGTCAGATGCTCTACCGTTGAGCTACGTCGGCTTATCCTGTCGGCTTATCCTGCTTCGCTTGTCCTGTCGGCGACATTTATCTTTGCTCGGAAAGGTTTTTTTCAATTTGGACGAGTGTTTCAGGCTAATAATTATTGTTTATAAAAATAATTGTTACCCTTTGCGCTATGCACAAAAATCTTGTCTTAAGTTTTTAAGAACTTTAGTTAATCAATTAATAATTCTAATAAATTTTAAACCATACTATTTCT
>JAHDVE020006471.1:0-83356 GCA_022606495.2 Halesus radiatus | reverse complement strand
CGCATTTAACTATAAAATATGGTGGAATGTAATCCCACCCGTGCTTGTATTCGCGCCGTGAAAGCTCTTATATATTTGGTGATTTTAACCATGGAGATATTTATGTTGTTTGCGTTTTCTGATTTGTCTAATGAGGGATTCTATGATAATTCGATACATGTATAAATCGACACACTTCTTAAAACTCATGTAAATCATTAAGAGAATGAAAAAAAACGAACCCAAAACCTAATCTAACCTCACCAAATTATTATTTTTTTTTTTTATTAAAGAAAATTGTCATTATTAAATAGGTCAGGAGGCCTATTCTAGTTCTTTTTATGGTAAATTCCTTACGTTAATTTTAACTGCGGTTTCGGTTCTCTCGGATGACAGTTGTCAGCTGTTATTAAGCGAATGACGGCTCGGTGCAATTCACGAATGGAGAAGCTCGTCATCTTGATGGAGCTGATCACGTCCACGCTCGATGGCTGAGCACGGGGCCGTGAAGATCCTCCTGTAGAACGCCCGCAGCATCCGCTTCAAGACAGATGAACTGCTCGTCCTGGTCAAAAACACAAACACAGACATAATACTCATTACTGAAACACATTTAAAACAAAACATCCATCTGAGAGTGCCCGGCTTCGAGATATTCAGAGACGACCGAGAAGAAATTTACGGGGGCGGCACGGCCATACTCGTTCACCAATCCATAATAGCCACGAGAATTCCTACTCCCAAGTTGAAAACTACAGAAGCTACAGTAATCGAAGTCAACATAGAGGATAGAGCGCACATTTTCATCGCCGCCCACTGCCCGAACGGCGAAAAACTCAAACGAGAAGATCTAAGCGCCCTGATGAAGATGGGACCCAAAGTTGTAGTGGGATGCGATCTTAACGCAAAACACAACTTTTGGAATAACTACATAGGCAACACGAATGGAAAAACGCTATTCAAGCATATGGAGACGAATAACTATTCGATAATGGCACCGGACAGACCGACATACTATTCGATAAGAGCGAAATATCCCAGCACGCTGGACATTGTGCTCGTGAAAAATGCCAACACGATCTCGGCAATACACACGCTCGACGAACTGCTGTCTGACCATCTACCGGTGAGCTTTACTGTAGGAGGAACAACTGCGAGAACACAAAGGAAACAACGCAACTACAAAGATGCCGACTGGACCGGATTTAAATCGGAAATCAACGAACAGATCCACCTGACCTCGAGCACGTTTCAAACAAGAGAAGAAATCGACGCGGCCGCGCGCACTCTCACAGAAATCATACAACACGCACAGGATAGGTACATTCCACACAAAGAAGCACACACATACACGATCAAACTTCCCGAAGACGCTCTAAATCTCATCAAAGAAAAAAATCGACTGCGACGGATCTATCAGCGGACGCGGGACGGATATGCAAAAACCGCCTACACCACTCTCGAGCGAGAAATCAAGCGACAAATCTCGGAGCTGAAACGCCTGCAATGGACTAAGAAAGTCGAATCGCTGACTCCACGAGATAATTCCCTATGGAAAATGGACATCAAGACAACGCGATCCCTCCGCTCACGAAAATAGACGGCTCAGGCCTAGCCCTGTCCCACGAAGAAAAGGCAGACGCGCTCGCAGACGGGTTCGAGAAAGCATACAGAGCTACGGACGGGATAAGCGACCCCGAGACGGATAAAATCGTAGCCGAAAGCCTACGAGAACTCGAACGAGCCGAGCAAACGAGCGTAGCCGACATCAACTTCACCACGCCGAGCGAGATAGCCGTCACGATAAAGAGATTAAAGACGAACAAAGCGCCGGGAAGCGATCAAATACACAACATCCTACTCAAACATCTCCCTCAAAAAGCCATCATACACATGACAAAATTGTTCAACGCCTGCCTCATGGTCGGACATTTTCCCCAGATATGGAAATCGGCAACCGTACTTCCGTTTAACAAGCCAAACAAGGACAGAACGAAGCCAACAAACTATCGTCCGATAAGTTTGCTACCGACCATGAGCAAGGTATTTGAACAAATAATACTCAACCGGCTCACTCCATATCACGAAAACACAAACACTCTACCAGGCGAGCAGTTCGGATTCAGAAAGAAGCACTCCACCACCCACCAACTGACCCGAGTAGCGGAATTCATCACGCGCAGATTCAACGAAGATCGCATCACTGTCGCAGCGCTTTTGGACCTAGAGAAGGCGTTTGACACTGTCTGGACACAGGGGCTCGTGCACAAACTGCACCGCACTGACACGCCCGTATACCTAACTAGACTGATACATGATTATCTAAAAAATAGGTCATTCAGAGTGCTCATAAGGAATGTCTTCTCTTCATCACGTGGGATACCTAAAGGCGTGCCGCAGGGAAGTCTCCTCGGACCGCATCTCTTCAGCATATTCACACACGACATCCCCCGAGACGAGAGATGTAAGCAGTCTTCGTTCACCGATGACGTCAAGCTATACGTTTCCTCGAGAGATCCAAACATGGCGGCCATATACCTACAGCGGGCGCTCGACGCCCTGGTGGAATATTATAAAAAATGGCGCATGAAGCTAAACGAGACGAAAACGGAAGCCATAGCCTTTACAAGAAAAGGAAAAATCGACAACCTGACGTCAAGCTCGAAATGGGAGGACAGCAGATCGAATGGAAGGAAGAAGTGGTTTACTTGGGACTCACAATGGACTCGCGGCTAAATTGGAAATCCCACGTGATAAAAGCGCACACGAAGGCTAGAAAAGCGATCGGCGCAATGCGACCGATATTCTGCAGACGAAGTTCGCTACCTCCCAGAACCAAACTCCTCATCTACTACTCGCTCATTCGTCCGTTAATTACTTACGCTTTCCCCGTGTGGAGCAACATTTCAAATTCGGTACACACCAATCTCCAAACACTACAAAATCACTGTATTAAAATCACATACAACACCAGAATCAGAACAAACCTCAAAACACTACACAAAACACAAAAAATACCTACCTTGTACGAACACGCACACAAGTTGTCCGAGCGTTTCTACAACTCACTGAAAAACAGCAAAAATACACTAATTCGAGAGCTCGGACAATACACATCGCCTAGCGACTTCACTTTCAAATACAAGCACAGACTTCCAAAACACATTCTCATGAATCACGACCGCACGTGGCATGATCCGAACGAATGAGCGAACGGTAAGTCCCTCCCAATTCCAGAATCCCACCCAAATACAATATTAATATTTACTTATATGTACGTATATAGATAATTATTTATTTCTTATTTAGCTTCATATTTATATAAGTACGTCTATTCATAATCTCCCATACACGTATATATCTACACAAAAACAGACACACACACACACACATTACAAAACGCAGGATCTCAAGGCCGAGATCACTGAAGTCCGAACTCGTTCTTGGGAACATCGGGCGCTTCCTCCTGAATAAGGTTTTCTATGGTTTTCCTTATTTCCAAAGGCGAATGCGGAGGAACTCCAACAAAAAGGCCATAGCCGACACCCTCTCCCCTCCTCACATAACACAAACAGACACGTATGTATATATGCCAAGGTGCTGATGCTGGTGCTGCTCGGAATGCCGATGATGACGCAAAACATGCAATTTAGTAGGGTTTTTATAAACAGATTTTTCCCTACAGAGATCACAAGACGCAAATGACAATAACGGTCAGGTAATATTTAAAACTACCATCATGCGGTGAAAAGTGTGAGGCGCAAAGACGCCGTTCTATTTGTATAAAGAACATGTAAATTTAGAGACAGTAACTTTAAATGTTTCGTCACTTCTTGACTAATAAGAAACTAGGAAATGAAAAAAAAAAAAAAATGACTCACTCCGAGTTCGCAAATCTGGATCCACTCATTCCGAACTCACACTCAAGGAATGACTAAGGTTTAAGATCTGGTTAAACGAAACGTGATACGCGCTCACAGATACCACTAATGCAAATATTAAAAAAAAAACACACAGTTACAGCCGTTAGTTACAGTTATATGTAATTTCAAACCATTTTTCCGTCTGCTGTACATTGCCTGTACGTTGTTTCTATGAAATCTCAAACGTCAAACATGCTCCCGCAGAAATGGTTAGTGGTGTGACCCATACCCGCTTCGTAAATTGAAAGATGAATATGATGCGAGTAAGTACAAATATTACGTGATATATTTTGAGGGCGTATATTAAAATTACTGTAAATATTCAGAGGATACGTACCGTGTAGTCCTTGGATAGATTTTGTCTCCGATTTGGTAGTGGATTATATTCACGGCATTCTGCGTGCATACTAATATAATACCTCAAAAAAATTAACACGAGCTCTTAGAACTCGTGGTCTTCGCATTGCCGCCCTGTCGTGTACTTTTGCATCTTCAATTATGTCAAAATCCACAATATACTCAATAATCGACTCACTTCACTAGCTGCTGTCAGAATGTTTTGATGTTTTGATACTTGACGCCATCTTTAAATCTGATGAATAGCAGCTATTTTTCGGTTCGAGATCTGGTTAAGTTGTGTTACGGCATATAGCGTTATTGAAAGTGTGTGAAACGCAAATATATTTCTATTCTACAAATAGCGCTTATTGGTAACTTATTGAGATGTGGTGAAATAACCCCTTAAACTGAAAAATATATAATAAATTAACTTTAGAAATATAAAATAAATTAACTTTTTCACGTATATACGTATAATGTCTATAAAATTTAACCTAAATTTTGCTTTAAGTTAAAACAAATTATAATTATTCAGTATTCATTTATTCCTGAAGATGATAGCATTGCTATCGAAACATGTAGAAATATTTATATATTTTAAGTAAAGTGGTATATACAAAGTGTATTTTCAATTATATAAATAATTATTATATTATCCTTAATTTAAACCAGGTAAGATCTATTTAATGGGAAACCGTCGAATAACCAACGTAAACTTGTTAATTTTTCTTTTCACTTTTATTCAATGAACTTTTTTTGCATAATTTACTGAGTAATCTTTTTCTATTTTTCTCTTTTCTTTTTTTCTTCCTCTTATTATTTTATTTGTTTGTATTATGTACACTTATGGAACGTATTGCATTGCACTACCCCTGCATACCTTCTAGAATAAATAACTATTATTATTATACTTTGCACTTCGGTACCTAGCCTTTATTTTATTTTATACAAGACAAACATATTGCTATAAACCGTGTGACTTGTGTAACTATACATATAGGTAATAGGCATAAAATTCGCTAGCGAAGTCTAGAAATGTTTGTTGTAAGAGTAAAAACGGTTTTTTTTTATTTATATTGATAATTTTATAAGAATGAAAAAATATTAATCAAGGAAAACTTTCAAGAATAATCTTAGCTATAAAATAGTATTTTTTAAAGCTTCTTTCTAACAGGCGTTTTACTAAAAAAATATATAATTTAAAAGTTTACGCTTATATTTTCTACAACGTAATTAACTATTTTACTTTAATTCTTATCAAATTAATTCCTAGGCAAAGTTTCAATTCATCAAAATCATATTTTTTGATTTTCATAATGTAAACCGAATTGTTGAAGCTACACCTTATATAATATAATAATCGAAATAGTGATTTAACTGATATCCTCGCCGTAAATAAAATATCAGATCTTGCCAAGGTCCCACCTCAGTATTTCATCCTTATCCCTGTTTCCTAACATTAACGTGCTTCGGTACGATTATTATTAAACAAGACAATGTTATTTTCTTTAATCTATACTTGTATACATTTATTTTTACGCTCTATCTAAAATTCCACTCTTCAAAAATGCGGCCGCCACAACACAGGCCTAGTCTGGTGGTCAATACATTTGAAACACATCTAATTTATAACATTATGCTGAAAAAATTATTAGAAGCTTAATAAAATTTAACTATATTACGTATTTCAGTACTTATCTACAGCACAAAATACCTACTGGTGGTGTTACTTTTGTTCGGTCTTTTTTGCGTTTTTAAACCATTGTGACTATGTCAGCAAATAATCTTCAAAAACATTATTATCTTGTACTGCAATTAAATAAGTTTGTCAACAGCCTCCATGGCCTCCATGGTTGAGAGGTAAGGCCCTCGACTACGAATCCGAAGGTCGCGGGTTCAAATCCCGGCGCGCGCAATTAAATTTTATTTAATTAATTTGTGCAGTTTCACAATTAATTCATTTAAAAATAATGTATAGTATATTTGCGCACGTACCAGAGTGGAAGATACTCTCAGTATTGCCCTGGTGAAAGACCACCATTCAGAATTGAAACGTTGCTTGAAATGGCTTTTAGCCGTGTTTGTTGACCAGATCTGAATAGCCAGGTATTTCCCCATCTTCCTCTCCCCATCTCCTTCCCCTCCACAATACCTTCAGCCTCACAGCATTCCCCAAATGTGGATGCCATAGTCTCACTGGCTCCAGACGGTTGGGAGCAGTTGGGACTCTTGTGCGGTATTCATATTAAAAAAAAAAAACAAAACAGGATTTTCAATAATATTTGAATAATTGTAGATTATTACATTAATGAAAAATGTACATATTATTATTATTAACACGTCAATAGAAATGAATATATTATTTTACTAGCGCCCCTGAGGTGATTTTTCACAAAAGCGGCGCTATAGAAATGGTCTGATTATTATTATTATTATTATTACTGTACATTCTGTACAATCTATAAATGTTACACAGAATATGAACTATAGATTGATGTACGCAGATACATGCTTTTTTAATTACTCCTAAAATTTATTATTTACTATCTACATAACTTAAGCGTCCAAACATATGAATATTTATGCACATACAAAAATGTTGTAAAAAAACTGGATGAAAACCAAAGACATCAACCTTTTCGTGCTATCATTGCATACGAGTATATTCCCCATTTTCTTTTATTAATTTTATTTTACTTATTCAACTTCAATTTTTTATTTAACTTACCTTCAATATCCATGGATTTATACAAATATGTTTT
The DNA here is from genome assembly GCA_022606495.2 of Halesus radiatus. Lineage (NCBI taxonomy): Eukaryota > Metazoa > Arthropoda > Insecta > Trichoptera > Limnephilidae > Halesus > Halesus radiatus. The sequence goes on along the minus strand of JAHDVE020006471.1, from coordinate 76,353 downwards.
TTCTCACAACAAATATAAACAATTATTTTTTTCTGAAATTAAAAATAATTCCTTAAAAAAGATTTTTTTTTACTCCCACTAACTATTACACAAGTATACCCACGCATCACCTTGTCTGTGTGGGATTTTTTGCTATATATACAATACACATAGATTTATATACTTGTATTCAAATATAAAAATATAAAAAATTTAAAACCTTTCTACCTATGCTTCAAATAATTTATTAATAAATATTTGATATAAATACATAACCGCCTCATATAAGGTATTTCTACTTAGGAGCCATTTTTTCAGCACTTGCTGGCAATTCACATTTTTTGAAATTGTATTGTAACATGTTGAATATTTGAGGTACGTTATGTACTCCGGGGTTCGCTGTCCGAATTGATTATTATATTTTGGTACAAGCATGCCTTTACTCTTTGTGAACGTAGTATTGTGCTCATGTTCCACTTTCCTCTTATATTCAGAGTCCGATATATTCGAATACTGATCCAATATTACATGGATTGTGTTATGTTAGTACCTGGTTCATCGTATCTGGCCAATAAACACAGCTAAAGCGATTTAAAATAACCCTACCATACGGAATGGTTGTCTCTTTCACTTGGGAAATATTACAGGGGTAGACAGAGAGGACAGACCGCCAAACAACTCGATCTTGGCATGCACTTCTTGCTTCATTCACATTCATACAGCGTCTTATACATTATCTCTAGTTATTCCGACTTCTGACGTGGCCCGACTCAAGTATTTGATTCACTTGATCAGAAAATTTAAAAAATTTATTTATTAATTATTTTTAAATGTTTTTTTTTTAGATATAAGATGCTGACATATTATTTTTCAACCTTGTTTTTTTAAAAAACACAACCTAAAAAAAATAAAAAATGTATTATTTTTTTTCTATTGTACATGCAATATGAATAAAACTTGTCAATTTCACTGTCCCAAATAGGGAACTTCCAAATTAGACAGTCGAAGTGTTCTTACTGTAAAACGTTTTTCTGAATTGAATGAAAAAAAATAAAAAAAATAAATGTCTTCCTCGGACGTCACCGGCTTCTTCTTCCATTCACATTCCAGTTATATATTTTCCTTACACTCTTTTCTTCGTTCGTTCGCTCTATATTCTCAAAACATCTAAGCGTACCTTTCTTAAACATACTGATTACGCTTACATAAGCCTTGCATTTTTTGCACGATCATACCACATTTTCGCCTCAGAGATCCCATTTCTACAGCATTCGGTCTACTTTCACCCTTCATCTGCCAGTTCCATACCTCACTGCCATACATCAGGGTTCGTATCAACACTTCATGGTGGACAGCTAGCTTTGCTTCTTTGAACGACTTTTTTATTAACATATTCCATCTTGTATCTGTAATAACTTATTAAGTGTAAAATAAATCTTTTTTAATGTAGTTAAATTAGCCCTCCATCCAACAAAGATTAGAAAATGTCTGTTGAAAAGAAAAAATTACAAAAGTTTACTTAATACCCACTTAAATACAAAACATTAATAAATAATTTGTATTTACTTTATTATAAATTCCATCTCCTGTACTTCAATTTTAAATAACAATTATTCAACACCTAACTTTTCCATTCCGTTATTAATAACAGTATCAAATTGATTGTAATAGCTTTTATCATGATTTTTATTAAGATCTCACTTAGTTTTTTGTATTGACATTAATACGGGATGGGGCGCCATCTGGAGGCGCCCTTTGCAATTAATTTCATTAGGCGTTCCATTTTTGAAGCCCGGTGGACAAAATTTAATTTTAAAAGTCATTTGTTACTCCAAAAATGGAAAAGACCTGTGCGCCGATAGATATTTTTATGAAAATTGAATATTTAATAATTTTCTGAACATTAAAACTGAAAATCTGTCTGTTTTTCCCAATAAACTCGCTCTCTTTCTCGATTTTGTTGTAAATTAACTTTAAATTTTTTTATTTCATGAAGTTTTGAAATATCCATTTGGCTCTCCAAAAATAGCATAACATATTGTTTGTTCCATGCTTCACTATTGTAATTCCTTTCTCTGACACATGTCTGAACTACTTTTCTTTCTTTTACAAATATCTGAAAAGCGAATTTTTGTGAATAATTTATCGCATTTTCCTTCTGTAGACGAATTAGATTGGGATCTTTCAAATTCCGTTGCATATGATAACAAATTTTAACGACCTGCGCCATTTTGAGTTTTTCATCGTAACTGTTTTATGCTATGGTTGTCTGCTACTGATATCACAGTATAGTCAAAAACTGACGCTGGTCGAGAATCGGCGTTTATCGGTGGCTATTTAAATGTCCAAAATTGAGAATGGTGTTGATCGTTGATTTTATGGTGAACCTTTTACATGGACAACCTTTTTTATGGACATTTAAAAATTGTATTGAAAAGGTACATATTACAATAGATAACATAAAAAGAAACATAATTTGACACTCTTTTCCAGAGTTTAATAGTTTCAAATAACATCTACTAGATGAAAAAACCGTACTACTGCATGCTTATACTGTAACATTGATGTAACAAATATATCATCAACATCGAAGTATTTGTTCCCCAGATGTTGAATTCGTCGCATAGGTGTATAATATTGCCACGCTGAAGTTGAATCATCACAATAAAATGGTAGGCTCTGTCTTATAACTGTCCTACCGGGTGAATGAAGAGCTATCAGATATAGAAGCGAGGTGTAAAACATTGATTTAACATGTTAAATCGCAAATAATTCTTGGTTCACTTAATTTTTCTAAATTTACGGATTAAAGTAGATAATCCTAATCTTTGCATTCTCTAGGAATACCCATTCTAAAATTTACTTTATTATTTAATCGTGGAGGATAATATTAACAAATCTCAATTAAAACACAAAAAACAAAAATGTAACGATCGCATCTGGGACTCGAATCCAGAACCTCTCGGTCTATCCGGAACCAACGCTCTACCAAGTAAAGTAATATTATTTTCAATGATTAAATATCACAATGAGGTACATAAGCTTCAATAAATTATACAAATAAACTGAGCATTAATATAGACTTGGGGAAAATTCAATAGAGTTCCCATATAAATAAAATCGAATTTGTTTAATTTCTGAAACACTATTTAAAGCCAAAATAAATTATGATAGCAGCTAAAAAGAAATGGAAATTAATTATATCAATAGTTTTAAAATTAAAATACGATATCTATAAAATGACGGAAAGCAATAAGGTGACAAAATCTTAGGTGTTAAGTGCGCTAATACTGGATAGACCGAGATATCCTAGGTTCGAGTCCCATATGCGAAAATTCCATTTTTATTTTCCGGGTCTTTTCTGTTTTAATATTATCTTCAAGTTTTATGAGCTTCAATAATTTATACGAATCAAATTAAATATTAATGCATTGTATGAAGCAGTTCCCACACGTTTTTTTTTTCTTTCTGAAAGTTTATCTCGGCGCACACTCCTGCGAACACCATTACGTGTGATTACGTTTGCTTGGGAAAAATAAAATGGCGTTAGACAGCCCCCATCCCTCTCCAGTAATCTCCTTCCCCCTCCCCCTCCTGTTTCGCTCTCCTCCACCCCACCTGATCCGTTGTTAACAGACAATCTAGAGAGCGAACACTTTAAAAAACTAAAACACGTTTACTCTATTATATTGTGTAATAAAAATATAATAATGCCGTAGGTAAGGGGTGTAGTCGACGCGCGCTGTAAAGGCTATCTATGACAAAATTATTTATTTTAAATAAGATGTTTGAGGTATCATTGATACTGAGTTGTTGATTTATGCACTCTGGCAATCTGTTCGGGGCTCTGATTGATTTTACCATGACATTAGTTCTTATTTTGAAACTGCTGGCTGAAAGTATGGAAGGATTCACCTAGATCACATCGATTCCGAATAATGTCAATGATGTAGCACAGAGTTATCTTCCTCTCAACCAATTTATCATTTCAATTAAGTTATACAATATTAACAACATAATTTCGGTTCTGATGTGAGTACGGAGTACTTAACATTAAAATTCTAAAAATTCATGTAAAACAAGTGTTTTTTTTTCAGTATGTCACTGTTCACGGTCCGTTAAGTGATATTCCTGTTCCAGTTAGAGACTATTTCCCTATTCTAAAAAGTAAACAATTTATTTCGTCTCATATCGTCAATGTGAAAAAAATATTTTGTTATATTTGAAAAAAAAATTTCAGTTGAGTCCAAAATTCCATTAACGCTTTTTATTCCAAATATGATCAGAAATCATTGGTTAAAATAAGTGAAGTACGTCTAACACCCTGTATAATAAACCTAGCTAGACAACTACTTTTGAAAATTTTCATATCAACAGAGACGTTTCACACCTAGTGAGATGAGCAATATGTCAGCTCCAATAATATATGGTAAAAAAATGAAAGTGCACTAAGACTTATTTTCATTTGATACAACATTAGTGTTAATAAGTTGGGTGTAAAAAAAAGCTTCAGTTGTTCCCAGTGTTACACGCTTTCAACAGAACACATTGCAGTGTCTGTCATTCTGAAAACACTGAAAGAGATAATCTCCTAAGTAAAGGAGTTCTGTGTTCTGTGTGTATCATGTGCGTTTACAGTCCATCACAGAGAGGGTACAATGATTTGTTCCTGAATTGTTACTTGCATTTGTTTGTATTTACCAATGGACATTTTCAGATGGTCTTTTAGGTCTAATTGTGTCCGATCCTTTGAAGACGGCAATAAAGATAGGATTAGATGGAAATAATTCTTCACTCATAGAAAAATAAAACACCTTTACACAATTAGCTAGAAACCTTCCGAATATATATGTAGAATAATTTTCTCGGTTTACCCGCGTAATGTAGTCCTTAGAAGGACTTTTTAACCCCCGACGTTTCGGACAAATCACACTCTCTATGTTCATGAGTTTTGTTTTGAACTGATCGCTTGCGCGTGTCCGTTCAATCCAGAAGTCAAGACCTAAGTGGGTATAAATCATTTTTATAGTCTATGGCAAAGCACGCGTGTTGATAAAGGGATGGGGGTAGGGGCGGGGACTTTAATAGGTTCTTTGGGCGTAGTAACCTGATTGGTTCGTCAGGAGTTAAAAAAGTTCTTCTAAGGACAACATTACGCGGGTAAACCGAGAAAATTATTCTACATCTTACACCCGTGAAAATCTAATCCATAACATATATATATATTATTGTCAGGCAATTTCAGAAGTCAGAATAACAGAAGAAAATGTATGAGACGATGTATGAATGACTTCTGACATGGCCCGACTCAAGTATTTGATTAACTTGATCGTGCCATGCCTTCCTCGGACGTCCCCGGCTTCTTCTTCCAATCACATTCGCGCCATATGTTCTCCTTACACTCCTTTTTTCGTTCATTCGCTCTACATGCTCGAACCATCTAAGCGTCCCTCTCTTAATCTTGCTCATTACGCATACATCAGCTTTGCATTCTTTTCGAATCTCAACATTTTTCCCACGATAATACATGGTTTTACCACACATTCGTCTCAGAGATCTCATTTTTACAGCATTCAGAATACTTTCATGCTTCCTCTACCAGTTCCAGGCCTCACTGATATACATCAGGGTTGGTATCTGCAATCCATTGCGGGCTGCTAGTTTCGCTTCTCTGGACAACTTTTTGTTTGCGCCAACCGCGTTCAGTCCACTCTTCTTTCAAACTTTAAAAAAATAAATAAAATGTAACATACTCACCTAGAAATGCAGAGAAACTAAAAGTATTATTATTCATAAATAATGTCTAATACAAAACCACTAACGCTTCAACCACCTTAATACACATTCGGCATTATTTCACAAAAGGTTTAGCACTAAATCCAGGGTTTAGCTAATGTTTATTTTAAAGCCTCTTGTTATTATTGTACCATTCTGCATTTGGAAAGTAAACATTCTATCAACAATGCAGCCTTCGTAGGCTTTCTTTGTAGGCCTAGTACTTTTGGCGCCATTTTTGCCCTATATTTCTCCATTTGCATGATCGCTGAATGTACTCATTATTTGTATGATATTGTATGATTTTACAGCCAAAATCGTTACTTTATTTCTTTTAAAAAAAATTTTTTTTAATTGCATTTAAACATTTAGGTTGCTTGTATTATTTTAAATATTCTTAAATATATTTCCTAACTACCATAATACATAAAAATAGATATATTAGCACCAGTCTATCGTAACCTAAACAGGATATTTATATACTTTTGGTACAATGAAATTAGAACAAATTTTCTGTCTGGGCTCACAACGTCACTTTCACCAATGGATATAAACACGAAGTGTTATTTCCTACGCGGAATTCGTATTCAAAGTACAAAAAGAACCGGCATAATATCTTATAAATATATATATATATATATATAAATTAAAATAAAATAACTTAATGAAAATAAAACAATAACTTTGTTTATAACCACGAGAATTTTATTTAATTTTATTACGACCGACCGGTTTCGCTTAACATAAGCATCTTCAGGGTACAAAAATTAAACTGATCAAAAATAAATAGTGTGTGTTTATATATACAAAATAGAATAAGACAGAATATAACATAGAACAAATAAAAAATGAGATAGCATGAAATAGCATGAAATAGAAATAACCGAGCGAAAGAGACAGAAGTGCACATAATGGAATACCAAGGAATAACTGAACAGGTGATTATGGGATGGGAAATTTTACGAGATTATAGGGAATATACCTAATATTGGGCTATTGGACACATTTAGTTGATTATTAAGAATTTTATTTTTGGTTTTAACAGCTTTCTTTATTTCTAGTGATTCTAAATTATTTAATCTGTTTCCATGACCATTTTTATGAAGAATATTAGCACCGATATTAGCTATTGTAACAATATGTTTTTGTATAACCCCGATGAAGGTTTAGGCTGAACTGAAACCGGTTGGTTAACATATACAAATAAAAGGTGGTATTCAAACTAAGTTATTTTATTTTAATTTATAATTATGTATATCCACAAAGTGATTGCTAAAAGTGAATAATTATATATATATAATTATGCATGTGATAAAAATAAATAAATAAAAATATTTGCAGTGACATGAGTTTTGAAACATTTTGATTAAAAAAATAAAACATTTACACCTGTGAATTAAAACGATTTATTTAAAAGTCACAACGCGTTTGAGAACCACTCCTCTGAAATTCAATATACATAAACTGAAATTGGGTGTTATTTAATGACATAATTGAAAACCTAACATAAGCCATGCCAGTTAATTCAGTTTGGGCTTTCTGAATCGCAAATAATTATCTATAAAATGGTTCTGATCTTAGATAGACCTTTCCATTGTTGCCGAAATAATTGTCATGAAGGCTCTATTGTTAAATATAATACCCCTTCGATAGTTTCTTTTTTAACCGTCGGATTGCTATTTAGCGCATGAACAAATTTAATAGGAACTTAAGTGATAAAAATCGTTTACGGCTTGTTTAAATTCGAATGGGTAATGTGAATATCGCAAGTGACGAATGTACGTAGTTACCTTTATTTTCTATCTGCCGAAAAAATTGTGACCTTTTTTGAAATTTTTTTATTTTGTTTTACGAATAGTTTATTTGTGTCGGTACTAATAGCGTGCAGTTTATAAATACTGAAATATCTACCCTAAGAAAAACGCTACTTAATTTGAAAAATAGTAAAAAAATTGTAAAATTTCTGATCATAACGTTTTTTTTTTATTTGGGAAGGAACTTGTACGATTATTTTTCAGTTGGCCACAACAATCAGTGAAAGATAATAATTAAATTGTATTTTAAAATATTTAATCCACAATTCATACCCCAACTTGAAAAACTACGAACAGCCTATCTTTGGACACAGATTAATGAACGCCACTGGCAGGTAAGTACCCACCTTAGATTTTGTAATGAGTTGGTGAAAAAATACAATTTGAAAAGAGTTTTAGATATGTCTCAAATTAGAAAAATTATCCGGTTTAGGACACCCAATTTGACAGGCTTAGTTCAATTCCGATTTCCTAAATTTATTTTCACGTTAATACCTACATTTAGAATACTATTAATATAAAGTTTAATAATAATAGCCATTAACCTTTTATTTTTTATGCCATTTCATTTTAATTATATTATAAACAAAATAAATAATTTCTAATATAAAATTATTATTAATTATTTCTAATAATTTTTTTGTCAATTATTCACACATTTTTTATTAATTACTTACCCGCTTTCATCACTTATTGTTAATTTTTGTTCACGTTTGTAATTTGAGTATTCTTACAATATTAATTTTCTATGTTTATATTTTTCTATACTAATAATTATTTTTTAATATACTGTTTATCCTGATGAGAGAAGCTTCGATTCCGATAAATTTTATTATTTTTATTTTGAACAATGATGTACACAAAGTATTTCTTATTACTTTTATTGATAATGACAACACAATTTATTTTATTTTTTTATTTAAGAAATCATGATATCTCTCTTTAATATTTTATGATTCATAAATATATTTTATAATATTCACGGGGACAATTGTTTTATATGTATTTTTTTTTTTTTTTTTATATATTTATTTCTTGCTAAGGCGATCCCGATGAGTTTCAAAACTCATTTTAGGACGGGAGGAATTTACAATACATAAGTAGAAGATAGTACATACAATTTTACATTGACAGCAAAATATCAAAAATACAAATTTCACATACAAACAGAAATAATTTTATAAGGCCAAGTTAAAAAGAACAACACACAAGAGAAAACATATAAGGGAACAACAAAATATACAAATATGGATTTACTGATTTTCATTTTTAAATATCCTTAAAAAGTATTCCTTTATACCATCATTTTGAGATTTTTTATTTTTCTGGATGGTTTTGTACATATCTGGAAGCGAATTATAAAGTGTGTAGGCAATGTAGTTTAAAGATTTTATTCCATATTTTGTAGTGTGTGTTTGAGGAATGCGGATTTTATTGTTATTTCGAGTATTGTGGTTGTGGATGTCTTGATTGTAAAGTGGCTTGACGTTAGTGTGAGTTGATTGTTGAGTAATTTGTAGGATGGTGCTGGTGATTTCATACTTAGGAAGGATCGTGATTGGAAGGATACCGGAAACTGAGTAGATGTCCCTGACATGAGTGTCCCATGGAAGTCCAAAAACATTTCTGAGGGCTCGGTTTTGAACCACCTGCAGATCAGCAATCAATTTCTTCGAGGCAAAGTCCCAGATACAGCAGAGATAGGAAATGTGTGAATGTACCATGGCGTAATATACTGCAGTTAGTAACGGAATGGGTAGTAATCCTTGAAGTCTATATAGCACACCAGTTATGGGGGTAATTTTCTCCTTTACATGATTTATGTGGAGATCCCACGAGAGTTGAGAATCTACTATAAGGCCCAAATATTTTGTTGTCGTTTTCTTTTCGAGGCAGTTGTCACCAATTTTGATATCGAGGCTGGAATTTTTCTTGTTGCCGAATAGTAAATAATGCGTTTTTTTTACGTTAAGGGTCAGTTTATTTATTCTCAACCAGATTGTGAGATGGGAAACATCGGCATTCATTTCCATTTCAAGTTCCGCTAGGTTTTTTTGTTATAAAAAATTACAGTATCGTCCGCATACAGTTGAAGAGTTCCTTTAATGCCCCACTTTGTTATGTCATTAACATATATTAGAAATAGCAACGGTCCAAGAATTGATCCCTGTGGCACTCCACATGTTATTTCACCCAATTCACTCATTTCTCCACCCAGTTCTACTGCCGAAAAGCGATTTGATAGGTAAGATCTGAAAAGTTCCAGAGGAGTACCAACAATACCCAAATGTTTCAGTTTTTCGATCAATACGTTATGGTCCACCGTGTCAAACGCCTTCTTTAGATCAATAAATATTGCCGCTGTAAAATCTCTATGGTCAATATGTTTCTGCAGATTTGATATGAAATCGAAAGCTGCACATTTAGTGTTAGATCGTCGTCTGAAACCGTATTGTTTTGAGGTGAGAATTTTGTTTTGTTCGATATTTATTTATAATGACGTTACAAAAATAGTACAAATCTGTTGAATAAAATAAATATTATAATATTTTATCCTTGTATGTAGACGACATAACCAATTAGGTATGTATATAATTGTGTGGTCTCGTTAAACTGTAAATTCATCATTAATAACACGGTTTGTTATTTATTCGGGTATTTTAAAAATATTAAGTTATAACGGGAAACGTGAAAGTTATTCGCCATCATGATTTTTCATCCGATTATTGTATTTTTAAGCGGACAGCACATAATTTCGTTACCTAGGTATCTCTATAAATAATAAAGTTACCTGCTTTTAACGTTAATAATGAAAACTTAATCTCAAAATAGTAAAATATTTAATAATTTTTAGTTGAGAATGTAATGCCATTTAGCAGAAATAAAACGGGATTCAATGGATGAAATTCAAGTTTACATTATTTTTCCACGGCGATGTTAATATTTAATTTGAACTAGCTGATGTGTACCCGGCCTTGCTTGGGTACAATAATTGATTTGACAGCTAAAGTAACTATCTAAAAATAAAGAATCATTCATTTGAATATTTTATTTCATTCCAAACGTTTACGTTTTCTAAATATTTCTAAATCTTAAAGTTCTTAAGTAGTTACCTACTCGTGTTGCCATTTTGAAAATATTCTACCCAAAAAAACCTTCTTCTTTTGAATGTGCAATCTGTGGTTAACCAGAGCGTTATATCTATGGGCTAACCTAAATAAAACATGGCGGGTTCAATGTTTTTCATAATAATTCTAAAACGTTATAGCAACAGTTTTACATATTGGATTTCATTCAAACTACTCTCTAAGCCTTCCCGGCACTAATAAAAACAAACTGTTTTATTTTCAGCGAAACCGGCCCATTGATTTTCGAGAAAATCGAAGACAAACAAACAAACAAACTTACATTGATTTTTATATATGTGGATAACTAACTAACCATCACTCCGTTTCTCCACAGGGGTAGACGGATAAGACGGACCGCCAAACAACTCGATGTTGGTATACACTTCTTGCTTCATTCATATTCATACATCGTCTCATACATTCTCTTCTGTTATTCCGACTTCTGACGTGGCCCGAATCAAGCATTTGATTTGCTTGATCGTGCTATGTCGTCCTCGGGCGTCCCCGGCTTCTTCTTCCATTCACATTCGCTTCATGTATTCTCCTTACATTACTTTCTATAATAATTTTTCGAGTCCCTTTCGAAATCTTTTTATTTTCTGTCGTTATTTTTCCGTTTTCATGTTTCATTTAGGTTGTGTTAATATTATTTTCTACAATGATTAAATACATGTATAATACTAATAATAATATAATTGTGTAAGGTAGACTGTAAAGTAGATACATACAGATATGGGATACAGATACAGAATAGAAATTAATAGTGAACGGTCGATGTTATGTACATAATAGAATTGCATAGTTATAAGTTGAGGTATCGCATAACCCGCCCCACTAGGCTAGCATGTGTTGAGGCAGTCATTTTGAATATTATTTTATAATATCTACATTTACCTGTATTTACACTTATAATAAAATATGCTCAGTAAATGGTTAAATCAATAACTTTGAATTTGGGTGAGGTGAAGGCCATATCATTACTTTTATTCCAATTTTATATATTATGTTCGAAATTTTTTGTTGACCATTTTTTTTGCTACTTCGAAGAATGGCAAAAATTCATGTCCAAAAGTAGTGTGTCTGCAGAATATCAACACTTTAATTATATCTATTAAGATTTAAGAAAGGCACCGCACCCCATGTCTCCGAAATTTATATGACTGGTACCAGCACAATTCCACAGGACAGATATCACACTAATAATAAATATATAAATCTCTGATTACATTCATCTTATTTGCCTTAAGTGACTCCTTCATTTTTTCCAGATTTTCCGATTTTTGGCAGCTTTCATCCATCAGAAGCCTTTTTCAATTTGTCAGCGTATCTCATCTATGGTCGACATGTATTTCTCTTTCCTAACCAAGGACGTTATATTCAATATTAAATATGCAGTTGAATTTTCACCCTTTAAGAGCCGCTTCTAAGTGTTCAAGATCCGATAAGCATTGTAACATCTCAGTGAAGGGTTAAAACGTGCGGTACAGGCCTAACAATAACAATACAATGCAGCATCCCCTAATCTGTTTGGCCCAACTACCCCCAACCCTCGGGCCGACGGTTTCAAGTGAGGAATGAATGGGTCGCACAATGGAGGGGCACAACGAATAATAGCGAAATATTGGCAATTAGACAGGATTATGTATTACAAAAAACATGTTTGTTTTGTCACAGTGAGGAGTATTTAAATGTTTAAAGTTTTAAAGGTGAAATAAATTTTGTAAAAACGCTATAGTAGACTGGAATTCAACAGTTTAGAATCTGAATTTGAAAATATATAATAAAACATATAGTTTTAAAGATTTTGTTTTACGACACATATTCCCGGGTTACTAAAAACCTACCATCACGCTAAGCGGAAGTTGTTGCTTTTATCGTAATGGATGACTTCGAGTAATTGTACTCAAAACTATTATTATTATCTTTCAAATAAACTTTTTTCAATTAATATAAATATATATAAATGATTTAGTAGTACAGATATGTCTCAAAAACTAATTACAAAATAGTATAAATTTATTTAACAAAAACTACGCAAGTCAATGGAGAAAGATTTTTCTTGTTTGAGTTGGGGAGCAGCGCCATGTAGCGACAGTAATAGTAACTAGTATATAAATAAGATAAATATACAATATAAAGACACCTACAGTTTGCTTTGTTATAGATGATAATTACTACATAAGCAGAATATATTATCTACAAAATAGAAGAGCGAAAGTCAGATGATAATAGAAATGCAACAATAAGGCGCATACAAAATAAACATAATACATTTTAATTTTAGTAAGATTTCGAAAGGACTGATCGAATATTTCTAGAGGATATGTTTTTTTTTTATTATTACTAATTTACATACATTATTTACAATTAAGAGAATGTAAAATTCACTGAAAGATATTAAAACTTGTAATTATTGTTGGAATTATCAATAATTGTTTGATTTTTAATTTGAAAGAACTAATTTTTTTCTGTTTTAGTTTTATACGGAGGGCAATACAAAAATGTATGTCTTGATAGGTGTAATGGGGTTGACAAGCACTAGTTTAAAATTTTAGGATTTCTAATGCCACGTGATCTTGGTCGGTTAATTATTTTTGTGGAAATTGTTGAATTGAAATGGTGTTTGTGAATTTGAAACCAAGTGTTCTTTATGTAGATTTTATTTAAACTGCGAACTCTAAAAGATTTAAACAGTTGTGTAGTTACAAATATTGATAGTTTTCGTGGAATAAATTTCAAAATCAATCTCTATATAAAATGTTATTATTCAATTTATTTTTTATAACTTATTGAAGTTTGTAAACCTCATTGTAATATTTAATAATTGAAGAAGATAATATTAACACATCCCAAATGAACCACGAAACCGAAAAAAACAACAGAAATTAAAAAGATTTCAGTCGCATCTGGGACTTGAACCCAGGACCTCTACCTATCCGGGGTAACTGCTAAACCAACTAAGCTAATGAGACCAGTTCAATTTACGCCATTTACACCGATATCATATTTCAAGTTCAAGACTTGTTAATATTATCCTCCATTTTTTTTTTATAAATCCCATATTATTGGCTGCTATCCTTATGATGATTGCAAAGTTTCATCCCGAACTCAATTGCAATCGGAACAGAGTCTCGGATATACCTACCCGATTTTATTTATATGAGACATCTATTGACTTATTTTACAAGTCTGGAAAGAAATATACAATTTATTTTTTATAACTTATTGAAGTTTGTAAACCTCATTGTAATATTTAATCATTGAAGAAGATAATATTAACACATTCACATATTAACACATCCACATATTTTGCACTTGTTCTTTCCATTTTAGTTGACTGTATACTAAAACACCCAGATGCTTTTTTGCCTCTGATGGGTAAACATTTAGCATCGTTGCATTCTATTTTATTTACACATAGCAATGAACGGATTTTGATACAAATATTGTTTTCGAAGATTTTTTTTCTTTTCTTTTTTTCTCAAAAAAAAATTAGGATGAAGTATGTTTTGTTAGTATTTAGTTACAGACAATTTTGATTGACCCATATTTTGAGTATTTTTATATTTTTATTTGCTATTCTCGTTGTTTCCTCCCATGACTTTTCTTTTGTAATCACCGCAGTGTCATCTGCATAAGATATTATGTTTCCAACTGTGGGGAGGTTGAACATTTTATTCATGTAGATGATAAAAAGAATTGGACCTTTGACAATACCTTGTGATATACCGAAAGATGTGGTTTTTGTTTCACTTAATTAATTTTTAAAAATCTAATTTTTCTGGAAGGCCTTAAATTTGTATGTTTCCTAACAATTTTTATGCGTTTTTATTCAATAAAAACCGTATATCACAATCCAATTTTATTGGCACTTAGTGCTTTAGTGAAAAAATATTTTTTTATATAAAATGAATAGGCAGGTACTGAAAGTTCGTAACTGAAAATTATACTATAAATGAATTGGCCTGCATGACGTGTAAGAACATATACCCGCCACGTTTTTATGGGCACATGGTATTCATAAAATCTCATAGTCTGAAAAAAATAATATAATTTTATGGATTGATAGATTTACACTTACTTCCTACCTATTCATTTTTGACTAAATCAGCAGTCAGTTGACGATATTAGCACTTTTTAAATATTCCCACCCACCAATTACAGCAACCATTTCATCTTGATAGGGTATTCAAAGAACCTCAAACGCAAACGATGCGTCTATTCAGCATTCATATAAAACGAAATCGAATAAAATGGAACAAATATCCAGCAATCACAGATTGCAAAAACGCAGTGACGTGCAATTATGATTTTTGCAATGACAGATGATGGTTTTAATTGAAACCACCATGGGGTAAACAAAAAAGCAACATTTGTCAAGGGCGTACCAGAAATGTCACCGGGGGGGGCTGTATTCGTATACAAAATCTCCATAATCTAGTTTTGGATATAATGAAGGGTAAAAAGCATACTTTGTTAAGTTTGGTACAAAGTTGCCCTAATTCACATTTTTTCTCAATGGTTCTGGAAATGTGGGAACTTTTGATTTCAAACTGGTACTTGCTAAATAACGTCGCTCAATTTTTTCCCCAGCTCTTTTTTTTAATTACGAGTACCATTTTTATAAAAGTTACATCAAATCAGGCTTTTTATTTCGCATTTTGACAATAAATTTGTTAAATGCATATTTTGAAGCTCTTAACTCGGTTCCATGGTAATTCAGCAAACGTACGAATGGGAACACTTTTTTAAGTGATTATAAGTCATTAATATTAAGAAGAAAAAAAATTTGCATAGAAACCTAATCTCACCTAACCTAGATAATAAATTTAATGTTTTTAAATAAAAGAATCGATTAAGTCAGGTTAGATTAGATTTTAAGGATTGATTTATATGTTATGCATTTGACGACTTTATATTACTTTTGAAAAGTTTGCCAATTCATACGTGTGTTGATTTGTCCTGTCACCTTTAACTCATTGTGAAAATTACGTTTCGAGATGATAATAGTTGATTTGACTTACACGTAAAACAGAAGATGAAAATTTATTGAACAAATGAAAAGAAACAA
Organism: Halesus radiatus; assembly: GCA_022606495.2. Taxonomy (NCBI): domain Eukaryota; kingdom Metazoa; phylum Arthropoda; class Insecta; order Trichoptera; family Limnephilidae; genus Halesus; species Halesus radiatus. The sequence goes on along the minus strand of JAHDVE020006471.1, from coordinate 60,586 downwards.
TATGGCGTCCTGTCTTATTGGCCATTAAATGGCAACATAACAAAACTATGCAACTCATGATAGGAATGCATTTGCGGACTATTAATAGCTACAATGACCTAGAAATTCTAGACAGAAAAAGCTGTACAAATTTCATGATACTAGAGCCTACCGTTCATTAGTTTTTTTGTGGGCACACAAACACATTTTCTGCGTCTTAGTTAAAGCAAAATAAAATCATGAAGTACTCTTGGGTACTCCTACTAAACTAGTGTTCATTCTTGCAATTTACTGTATTACCTAGGAACGTAAAAAAATAACAAGGAGACATCTTTTCCAACTAAAAGTGATAAAAGTTTGAGGAACTCAAGCTCGTTATAAACATATGACATTTAAAATGTAGGGACAGTTGAATCCCATCCGAGCTCTAAAATTAACACAATGTAACGCATTTAATGATATTTAGATAAAGAATATTGTAGTCACATCGTTTATTCGTTTATTGAGTTAAGTAAAGGAAAACTCAATTACATCTTGATCATGTTTGAAAATATCTTTTTAGGGGACTGCGCTTGCCCCTAATAATCATACATGGAGTAAACATCAGTGTTCGAAATATGGGCAACATAAATGAGGCCAATTGGCTACATTGATATAAGACGAGCTTCAGTCGATTACAACCGCTCGCCGGGTATGACTCTCTAAAGATTATTGTAAAATGCCTACATGACTGCACAAATCGTTCTCGAAAAATGGAAAGAGCAATAGTGTAACCTTTCATCGGGTTTACCATAATCAATATACTGTATATTGACCTTTTCATTGCTAAAAAAACGCATAGAACATTGGAAGTCTGTACGCGCTCCGACAAAAAATGCTCCAGGTCGCGGCGGTACGTTACGTTCGTTCGCAGTCGGAAGGATTCGGTCGACATCGACAACCGCTTCACCCTACTTTGTGCGCGGGGATAACTTTTTAGAGTGATGTTGCAAGGAACGGTGACTCTATTTACTTATCTCGATGCTAATAATGAGGAATATTATTACTCATTTATTAACAATCACCCTACAGAGGTGGGCAGAGAGGCTAGAACGCAATACACATCGCTCAGTCTTGGTCAAAATTCGACCTTTGTTTCATCTGCACCATAACCGGCACACAGTCGTGACTTCGTCGGCGTTATTTTCTATTAAATTAGTTTTTTAAGAAAATAATATTACATTTTACAAAAACACCCTGTAAATTAAGAACTTTACTCTTTTTATTTTTGACAGCCATTTAAACCGAGAAATCATCTTATTGACAGCTGTAAAAATAGAAAAAGAAATTAACATCCGTATTTTATAAATAAATAAATAAGAAAAAAAAATTATATTGAATTTGTTTGTTTATATACTAGATCTAAAGGGCATAATCTCATACTTATCCCTTTCGCTAAAACAGCATTTGGCCTAAAAAAATTTATATACTTTGCAACAAAGATAAATAATGTACCTCTACTGAACACAAATTACGATGAATATAAATTGGACACCAAGATTTGGATCATTAGCCAAAACAGATCGAAATTCAACGATTTTTTTAAAACATCCCTATAGGTATGATACAATGTTCAATTGACGCTTCAATTTTTTTACCATAACATTATACTGTAAACTGTAAACTTTGCCTGCTTTCAACACAGGTTCTCCTAGTGAGACAGGCACTGTACCATAACCCTTTTTTAACATTTAGATTATATAGATGATTAGAAAAAATAAAATAAAAATATTTATTAAGTTATATACATGTACATTTATTTTTAATGGTTTCCTCGGAATAGCTACTTATAATTAGAGTTTCTTTTACTTCCGTGTTATAAAAAAAAAGCACGTATTAAATAAATATGACAATATTGTTGGACTTTTAATTTTATGTTAATAAAGCTAAATAAGTTTGTATCCGATGTGTAATTTCGGCGCACTAAAGATTAAGTCTTAATTTTATCTTAATTTAGAAAATTAAAAATCCTGTCACGCCACTGTCTATGCAAGCATGTATTACAGTAGAAACACAATAACATCAAACAATAAATACAATTCTGAAATTCTTAAATCAATGGAAAACACAAAAAATTTCGTACAAAAGTATCTTATGCATGTTTTATACCATTTGTATCAGCTTTGTAAAGGGCCGCCAGGTATCGCTGCCTGTTTCCGGCGCAATGTCAAAATTCACCATTTCCGTTTCCCAATGGGATAGGATTTCCGCCAATTTGAATTCAAGAAAAAAACGAAATTGCCGATATGACTGTTGATATCGAATGATCAATACGCAGAACTGTGTTAGTGAGATTTTGATCTAAGAAGTTAAAAAACAAATCTATGGAAGGCAAGAGTTTTTTTTTTATTATGAAACAGGTATACGAGTAGCTGCTAATAATAACAAATTCTATCAGAATAGCTATGGAAAGAGACCACCATCAGATTCGAACTGTTTGTTATGACTTTATTTAGCGATGTTCGGAAATAATAATAATAAATGATTAGTGATTAATATCGAAGGTTTTAACGCCTAATAAAAACCATTAAAATCTATGTATTTCCATTTGGTGAAAACTAATTACTCGGGTCGGGGACCCATCGCATCGACAAGGCAGCTCCACGCGTCCCTATCCTGCGCTTCGTCAACGGCCATAGTTAGTAGGTCCAGCCTCTTCTCGGACAGCCTCCGCAATTGCTTCTCCCACTTGTGTCTGGGGCGACCCACAGGACATCTCCCCCTGAAATAGCACTCAGAATTTTCCGTGGAATTCGACCTTCTGGCGTACCAGGCCTACATGCCCAAGTCACCTCATTTGCGAGTTTTCTGTTAATAGTAGCAGTGGTTCGATAATGTTCGATATTTGAAGATGTATGTTTGTGTATGAATTCTAACTAATCTCGAACTTTTTTTTATAAACTATCGACATTTTACATATATGAATGTTTAATAAGTAACAATAATTAATAAGTACGATAAAGAACAATCACTATTTTGCAAAAATGATACTAAAGCAAATGACAAACAAGTGAAGGATCGAAAATGGATTATAAGTAAGTGCATCAACTAATTCCTTGTTTTGTGGTACTCAATATTGAGTATCTAATACAGGGCATCATCACATTATCAGCTTGATGTCAATGATAGAACTTTTTTTTCAATTGATTAATCGTGTCATTAAAAATTTCTATTTATTTATATTGTATACCGCCTATTTGGGCTTTTACATACCTTGTTATAAAAATTCAAATTACAACAGCGGCAGAGGTACAAAACACATCACAGTAGGTGTATAAATAAAATACATAGACTTCACGAAATACAACAACTAAATATTTAATTTGTCTTTCAAACAAATACAGCAATAACATCGTGCGAGTACCATTCCAAATAATTAGCAACAGAGGCGAATATATATATAACACACCTCACATTCACTGATACTCAGTGATTGCTAGAGCAGTGTATAGTGTTGTTATTTGGTAATGCATTTTATCTTTGTCGATTTTCTTATTAAAGTATTAATGTTAATTTGTGATGAAATGTTTGGTGTATCAATTGATGCATGTATAATTTTGCATAAAAGCAATACATCAGGTAGTTTGCGTCTGACTGACAGAGATTGCAGTTTATAGTTTAAAGGTGTACGAGTATACTGTATCAGTTTAACAGAATTTTATTAAGAAGAAAAAATAATTAAAACAATACAATATCGTACTAAATAGTTCTTCCAAAATAAATACTAAACAATAAACATGATGAAACCATCAAAAATATCTTCATACCTGTTAGGGACAACGTTGAAAACGTCTCTGTCTAACCACAAATCATCCTACTTTAGCCAAAACGTATTGAAGTGCCGACATTGTAAGAAAGCCGTGAAGAAAGGAAGAAGTGGTCTAAATACAGTAATACCGTGTTAATGCCCCATTGTCGGATCCAAACACACAGTTTCAACCTTCTACATTTCCTGACAAAACCAAACAATAAACATCACCACAAAGAAACATGTTTCTTGCTAAATAGTAGCCCTTGTACTGGTTTGTGGCTTATAATTGCAATGTTCTAGTGCAGGGCACTTCAAGCTTTCAAAAAAATCTAATTTTAATAACACCAAAATATATGGCACAAATAAATGTCTTTTAAGAAATTATTTGTACTCCTCGTTAATACATATTTTTTAAATAAGTCAATTGTGATGCTCGACCTTCAAAATACATTAAATATTTGTTAACAAACACTTTTTTTCTCATTCGTTACGGCCATGCAAGAAGCAATATTGTTCGATATTTTACAATTGTTCAATTAAAATTAAAATTTCGGAAAAAGAGTACCTACCTCTGTTTTTTTCATGTTTGTTTTTTTTCGAATTTCTGTTCTCTTTAATCTTTCCTAAGGGTAGAAACAACGTTAAAAGCCGCATATTTTATTTTTGATTTTCCTGCTAGACCTATTTTCGTTATGGGTTTGTTTTTTTTCCACTCGTTCTCATAAATCATAATTAATAAACTGCATTTGTAATTATATGTTAAACGATATAGGTCTATATAAACACTTAAGGTGTTTTATAAAGTGATATGATAACCATAACCTTTTCTTCTACAAGTTTTGTTACTGTATTGTTTACATTGATTTAGATATGCTTTTCTACAAAACTTAAGTTTTTTTTTTTTTTTCTAAATAGCCACTTTGGTTTTGTTATTCTTGTATACTCTTCTACGAATATAATTACTGTATATCCTTGGCTGTTGCTTTTTGTTGTTGTGTTATTTGTACTTCAGTTTTTTATCCTTTTTGTATCACGTGTGTATTGTTAAAAAAAAAAAGATCCCAAAATGAGTTTTATACCGTATGGGTTTACTGTGTAGCAACACATAAAATAATAAATAAAAAAAATGTTAGACTTACTCAAATTATTTTTATTTTTTATTTTACGCATATTTTAAAAAATATTTACACTGTGAGAAGACGCGTAGTAAAAGCAGTTTCAATAACAGCAGTTTAAGAATTTCATGAGAACCCCTGTTTATAGTCGCACTTCTTAAGCCTATGTTTGCCTTGACAATAGGAATTATTGACAATATCGTTGAGGACTGCATTCTTCCCAACTCGTCGAAGAAAAACTGTGTCAAAATATTATCTGGAGTGGGATCTAGGAACAATACCTTTGTAGCTTTCAAGTGCGTAGGTACTCAGTAATATTGTACCCACAGCTGTCAGCATACACACAAACAGACTGAATTCTCAAAGAGTTTAGAGTTTATAGTTTATAGTTATTGTCGTGAAAGGAATTATGTTTTTTAACAGTTCTGAAAGGTGTAAACAGGTTCTTTGAAAAACCCGATTGTTCAGCTTAATAGAACTTTTTAAAGATTTTTTGTCATTTTGATATAATATCTACCTCCAAGGTTTATAAGCTTCTCATATTGAAAAGATATCTAAAGTTCATGGAATAATGAAATGAAAATTGTCACCTAGCGTATTACGTATTTGTTCAACTGAATGCGTGAATCGCGTCAAGCAATATTCCATCCCACGGTAAGAGTCTTTAAAGCCTCGATCACACAGAGCGATTGCGACGCTGCTATGTTACCGCGGCGAGTGATCGTCATTTCTTCTACCCGCTAGCAGTCACACGGAGCTATTGGAATGTATCGAACTGCCCTAGTGAAATACCATCATTCAGAATCGTCACGATGCTTGAAATTGACCAGATCTTAGTAACCCGGTACTTTTCCACCTTCCTTCTACTCCATCTCCTTCCCCTCCTCAATTTATTCAGCCTCACAACATACCCTGATTGGGCATGCCATAGTTGGGAGCTCTAGTGTGGTATCACGTAAAAAAAAAAAAAAAGTAAAACCATATCGCATGTTTGCGCAAGCTTTGTGTTCCAATGCCACGTGCACACAATGATACAATATACATAACTAAAAGGATTGATCATTATCTATCATATTCCAAACAGTGATAAAATCTCTGCTAACCTAAAAGTCGCAATTTAAAAAAATGCTTTTAGCCAAGTCCCATTTAGTCTATCAGGTAGAACTTTTCTAACAGAGTAATTTACGGCATATTTGTTGATTTAAAAATGGTTGCTTGAATTATCATAGTATAAATTTATTTATTTATTTGATTAAACGACGATCTGGGCTTTTACGTAGATTTTAAAACATAATATAAAGAGCCATCACAAATTACAAGTACATTTGTTACAAGTACATTAAGTTTTGACGGCCTCCATGGTCGAGGAGTAAGAATCCGAAGGTCGCGGGTTCGAATCCCGGCTTGAGCAAGTAAATTTTATTTAATTAATTTGTGCTTTATCACAATTAATTAATTTAAAAATAACGTATAGTATATTTGCGCGCGTTCCAGAGTGGAAGATACTCTTAGTATCGCCCTGGTGAAAGACCACCATCCAGAATTGAAACGTTTCTTGAAATGGCTTTTAGCCGTGTTTGGGGACCAGATCTGAATAGCCAGGTATTTCCCCAGCGTCCTCTTCCCCCTCTCCTTCTCCTCCCCAATACCTTCAGCCTCACAACATTCCCCAATTGGGGATGCCATAGTCTCACTGACTCCAGACGTTTGGGAGCACTTGGGACTCGTATAAAAAATTCGCGCGGTATTCATATAAAAAAAAACATTGAGATTCTAAACCATAAAGCAATGAACAATTTTTTTCTAACGTTTAACTGTGACATTGAGAAAACCAATACAACATTATGACACAAATCATTATCGCTACATTATCCAAGATGCAATGCTACATATTGTAGGATTCATCACAGTGCTGGTATAGATGACGCTTTACTGTATAAATGGAGTCAAATATATCAACAACACCTCCAAACCTGTTGCCCAGATCATTCGTTGTGTAAGTGTTGCAGAAAAATCTGACAGCTTGTCTTGTGTTCCTCGTCGGTACATTTAATTTAATATTGGCGAGGATGGCAGGGCTATCAATCAGGTTGTTAATGACGACAGTAGTAGATAGTTGTTAAATTATCAAATTAATTTAATGCTGTTTTTTTAATGGTACCAAGAGATAGATATTATGGTAATTTTGGAGAAGATATTTATTTATTTATTTTATTTGCATTGGGTGCATATGTATTTGAAAAATATAATATTTTATGATCAACTAGCTGATTTGTACCCGGCCTTGCTTGGGTTTTTTTTTTTAAATAAAGTTATGAAGTTGTGAATTCTCGCTTGTCGTTTGGGTGCCATAATTGAGTTGACAGCGAAAGTAATGCCTTGTGACGACTATTACTATCTCTAAAGAAATAAACATTCATTTGAAAATTTTATTTCATTACAAACATTTATTTTTTCAAAATATATATAAATTATAAAGCTTTTAAGTAGGTACCTTGTTATGTTTTACATTTTGAAAATATTCTACCCAAACCAACCTTCGTCTGTGGAATGTGTAATTTGTGTCTAACCAGAGTAGTATATCTATGGACTAACCTCAATACAACATGCTGGCTTCAATGTTTTTCATACTAATTTTAAAACCTTTTAGCAACAGTTTTACATATTGGATTTCATTCAAACAAACCTTTCTCTAAACCTTCCCAACACTAATAAAAACAAACTGTGCTATTTTCTGGGAAATCGGTTTAGTAATTTTCGATAAAATCGAGGACAGACAGACAAACATTCATTTTTATACATAGAGATTGAGGTACATATAAGTTGAAGTTCCTGTTATGCTTGCGCTTGGTCGATATTAATTCCCAGCTGGACATATTGCCTGTTCTATTAATTAATTTTAAAATATTTCCACTTCATGTGATCTAATATAAACCTACACATTTAAACATTTTATTGCAGTCCTGAAGTAAAAGGGTAACGTTTCAATCGTACTGCACCATCCTATATACCTCGGAATTGTGGACCAATATAACAACTCGTACCGAATGTTTTTCGGGCTGTTCTGGTACTGCAGTACCACTGAGATGTTTGCAGAAGGGCGCATTGCTAGATTCTGAGTCCTAATCAAAAAACGGATCGCCGAGTACACAACGCGCTAGTCAAGAGCGAATACAGCCTTGTGATGGCGGTACTGAACTTTCGGCAGTCCCATTTACAAGTGATGGAGCCAATTCCCGATGTTTTAGATGTCTAAAAAAAGGTATTTCATCTTTTCGTATTTATCCCTTACGTATATCTTGACTCATAATATTTTTCACTTTTATTATATTTTGATATATGTATATATGATATATTCTATTATATGACTCTCATTGCCCTACCCACCACGAGATCTGGAATAAACATTAAAAAAAAACGCATATGGATATTAAACTAAACCACACTTTGCAAGATATTTTTATCAAAATCTCGAAACTCTTTCAGTAAGATCAATTCTGTGGTAAAAAAATATTTTTCATCACATTAAAAACCCCATACATAATACAAATAGACTAGAACACACTTACAAAACTCGTCTCAATTTAACGATGGATTAATGGTTCCTAAGCAAACAAACAAATATGGACAAAGAACTTTAGATCACATGATTAAAACTAAACAGTTAATAAACACATTGAAAACTTGGCTAGCTGAAAGAAGCTATTTGTTATTTTTATAAACAATAATTATTAGCCTGAAACACTCATCAAAATTGAAAAAAACCTTCCGAGAAAAGATAAATGTCGCCGACAGGACTCGAACCTGCACCCTTCTGATTGCCGGTCAGATGCTCTACCGTTGAGCTACGTAGGCTTATCGCAAACCGGCCAAGTTAATCAATATATACTAGTGTTTCATTCAATAATTACTGTTTTTTATTATATTTCACCTGTAAATATATATTTCTCGGAAGGTTTTTTCAATTTGGATGAGTGTTTCAGGCTAATAATTATTGTTTATAAAAATAATTGTTACCCTTTGCGCTATGCACAAAAATCTTGTCTTAAAAACTTTAGTTTATCAATTAAGAAGCTATTTGTATTAGATAATAAGGAAACATTATTTTACGTACGATGTATTGTTGATGTTTATGTTTTTTTTTTTTTTTATATTATTGTAGAAATATTTCTAAGTAAGATTCTTGAGAAAGAGTTATGCTTTAAGTTTGTTATATATGTTTTATTTTTATTTTTTATGTAACCTTAACTGTAAAATTTGAGTTTTCAATATCAAGCTCCCTTTAGACAAACTGCAAAAGGAGTTCTTCGGGACTTTTTGCATTGTATTTAAAAAAATATACCACATTGTTTAATTAACGTAATGTAGACAGCCACTGATATAATATAAGCTCTGTCGTACTCAGCGAAACCCTCAGGTATATTTTCGGGTTTTCATGTCCACCATCAAGGCAAAATCTACACATATACGACGATGATGGATACTGGAAGAGGAAGCGCAAACGGCATAATATCAAAAAACTATACAAAAAAAGTATATAATTGTGAAACCCGGTCGGCTGTTCATATTATATTAATTCAGTAAAGTGGTGTCATATAAAGCGTTTGTATTGAAATTTAATATATAATGTCACACCCCCAAGTTTCTGCTTCCTTCGAAAAAAATTATTTTACGTAGGTGGGAAAGTATTATTTTGACGTAAAAGAGATTTTAATAAACAAACCACGAATTTTAGCCTCAGCAATTTTGTATAGTATTATTACACAATTTTATTATTTTCATTCCGTCTGTCTTGTATTTTTGTTCCACAAACGTAAAACTGTGAAAAAAAAGATTTCCCTAAACCAGCGATGCACAACCTTTTTAGCTGGAGGGCCTAATTATCCAATTATTCGCGGGGTGCATAGAACAGGGTACATATAGCTTCCAATGGTTAACTTTGCACTCAATGATATAGCGAACCCACCATAATGATAACTTTTTTTAATGCTTTTACGATATAAAGTAGAAACATGTAAATCTCCAAGTCCAAACCAATAAATTGTATCGGTTTTTCGAACGATTGGTACAGTATTTACTGTTTATTTTATTTAAAAAATATACAATGCAAAATGCATTTTATTCTTTGGGTTATGAAATTTATTGTGGAATCATTATATGCAGTACAGCAGTGACATGCAAATTTCAAATTTGGGAATGAATTCATCGCCCATAACACAAAAAAGGCATGTCTTATATTTAGCAAATTTCCAGGACCGCCAAAATATTGCTTTTTTCCCTGGTTCTAAAACATTTTATTAAATATTTCTCTATAGGTTTATCTGTAACTTGTCGATAAGATAAATTTAAAAAAAAGAACAGTGTGTGGTTTAATTTTTTTATGAACACTACGTAACTTTAATGTTTTTTTTGTAATGCGGATTACAAATCTTTGGTTATATTTATTTACAAAAACGCAACGATAAAAGATTAAAAACACTTTTCTCCACTGTAAAAATCATATTCGTATTTTAAATATTTTGTAAAAAAATGTAACATGTAATAAAATGTACGCGAATCCGACAAAAAAGCATATATTAGCTCTTCTGGAAATTTGCTAAATATGAGATACACTTGCTTGTGTTGTGAGCGAAGAATTGTGCATTGGATATTTGAAAACGGCTATTGTATTATCTTACTAAAGAGTGTAAATTTGTCATACAGAAATAATTTATCGATGTATAAGGATTATGATAATAAATACATAAAATGTATGGAAAAAAATACATTTTGTTAAAAAAACTTGTTTTCTTTAATGGTTCGTTTTTCTTAGAGTAGGCAGAGCTTTTGAGTCTTTATAGGCACTGGAGTTCAGTACATTAAGGCTGGCAGAGCAGCCTCGGCAGCCACATATATTTCCATATGTCGAACATGGCTGCCTATCGCCATGTTTCGACTGGCTCCTGCAGCCAACGATGTCTGGCTGACTGGTGCGATCGCTTGAATGTATTTTCAAACAAATTTGAAGATCTATTGACCGCCGCATCCGGGCTCCCAATAGATCTTCAAATATGAATATATATGTATTCAAGTGAACGCACTAGATAGTCAGATATCGTTAGCTGGGGGAGCCAGTCGAAACATGCTGAAGTTCGACGTATGGAAATGCATGTGGCTTCCTCAGTCCCAGACGTTTCTCGTGTTTCATGATGCTACAACTGGCTGCTCCCTATTTTGTGGCCACCGCAGCCTGGCCGCTTAGTGCGCGGCCACCCGTTATTAAATATCACAATAAATATTAAAAAAGAAATGTCGAAATCTCAATCTTATGTTACCTACATGTCTTCAGAAAAAATATTTAAAAGCTTTCTTCCGCGGCCGATTCAAAATATTGAAGGCTAAAATTTACCTCTAAACCCTTTTCCAAAACAAAGCAGAAACTTTTTAATTTATTTTATTTACCGCAAACTTTTAGATAATTTATTTAGCCACGGGTTATGCATCACTACCACGAACAAATATATATATTCATTATACCTAATTCCATTCGTTATTTCGTATTAGTTAAAGATTTATTTATTGCTTTACTCTAGGTTGATAAATCAGTAAGATAAACTTATGAATAACGTAATATTATACCGACAAAAATATCGCCAAAGAAAAGTAAAAACTCTTTGATTATTCTTGGGTACATTTTTCACTAGCCGTTTATTCATCCACGTGAATTTACTCATTGCGGTCATCTTACGATATCATTCCTATCCATGACAACAAACTTGTTTGTAATACAAAATATCCAATTCCATCACAAAAGCAACCCCCTACAATACCTACTTAAGATTATTGTACATTTCACCAAATAAATATATTCGACGCATTGTCAGAGTAAAGTCGGTAAGTTCCAGGATAAAGTCCGATTGTCTGTGAGGTTACCGACCGGAATTTTCCTTTATAACCTGACACCTTCTTTACCGACAGTGCTCTCATCCAACGTTTTGTTATACATTAACTGAAACTTTATGCAACATTGTGATAATACTTCTGTATTTCGTCCTGTTTATATCTTGCACGGTGAATTGTATAGCGATGATCTTTCTGAAGAGATTTGGTCACATGTAATGAATGTTTCGTAGGGTGTTTCAAGAGTTTAATAATAATTCAATATTAATTTATTTTTTAGTATACTGTGTATGATGATGAAGAAATCTTTGCTTTCGAAACATGTTGATATTTATATATAAAAAAACAGTGGTGAAAACAAAGTATTTCTTATTAATTTATTAAAAATGATGCCACAAAATAATTATAAAACCATTGAAGAAAATATACTGTTGCGTCAAAACTCTTTTATCGAAATATTATTATCCCATTGAGCAAATGAAATATTTGGAACTGGAGTCACTTTTTTACGTGAATACAGCACAAGAGTCCCAACTGCTGCCAACCGTCTAGATCCAGTGAGACTATGACATTTTTAATTGGGGAATGTTGTGAGGCTGATGGTAGTGTGGAGGGGAAGAAGAAGGGTAGGAGAAAGGTGGGGAAATACCTGGCTATTCAGATCTACTTGGTTCTGCACATATGTGCCTTCTGGAAACTAACGAAGGGAACATTCTTCTACGATGTTCTTTCTATTAATATAGGTAATCTACCTAACGAAATATTTAATACAGTCCATCCATACATGCCGTGGATGCTCCACATCCCTGGTTTTATATGGTCAAAAAGCTTTTGATGTATTTTTTCTTTTAGAGTAACAAAGATTTTTTCTAGCCGTAAACAGCCCTACTGCAATCGATACCGTCTCGTCTTCGGAGATTTAACACACACAACGAAAATCGTATGCATTCTCAATGGTCGAATGTCTATGCGCGGAAACACACAGATTGTACAATGTGGATGCCGTGGATACTTTTTTCTATTCCTTATCCCTAAAGTACGAAAGTCAAACAATTTGGCGCATGCGCATTAAGTCCCGCCTTCCAATATCTTCGAACACTGGATACTCTATTGAGTAGAGCATCCAACGTACAAAAACAGCTTTAATGCTTATGGGTATAATGCACACAATAGCATACATATTTTGAGTCGGGTGGAGTGTTTTTAAAACGATTAGACGTTTGAGTAACATTTTGAATATGACATTGAGAAATAGGTAAGAAGGAGCGTCAAATCGAGCTCATTTTCAAGTAAATGAAAACTCGGGTACCTGCGTTGTGGATGTGATGTTGCGGAGCGTGAATTATTTGTATAGTTAATTGGATTTTTGTCAGTAATTGCTTCTTATTCATAGGTAGTATATAGATTAGTAAATTAAATTTAATGGTAGGTATGCACTTATTGTCCAGCATCCCTTCTATAAAAAGTCACCGACCGCCACTGATGCCTACATATTTTTAAGGAAGTTCCGCACAAGAGTCGCAACTGCCCCCAACTGCCGGGGGTCAGTGAGACTATGGTATCTTCGATTGAGGTATTTTGTGAGGCTGAAGGTAGTGGAGAGAAGAAGGAGATACCCCTTAAAGCAGAATATTGGTATTTTATAATGAAATTTTGCACACTTGACATTCAAAATAAGAGGAAAATTACTGGGTAGGGGTAGGGGTAGGGCTAATACATCATCAAAATTTTACTCCAAACCGTACATTACTCCGGGCAATGCCGAGTACTTTAGCTAGTAAATTCTAAAAATAATATATTTTTTTTATAAATATTCCAAATATGTGAACAACATTCCCAAAGCTATTACTAAAAGTACACAGTAGAATTATAGGTGTGTGAGCCTATAGTTTGTTTTAAAATTGTCACAGAAAAGGGTAGAATTTGTCTCATGTTTCTGGTGGGTACATATAATTTTATTTTGCAAATTTATTTTATTAAGGCATGCAAATATGTTTTTCTAGTGGCCGTGTAGTGCCCGCGTTCTCGGACTCTTGGGTAACCAATATGTTTGCGGCCAAGATTATTGTCGCAGAATACAACACAGTATCGGATATTGTGGAGATTTGCCGATTGGGTGTGGTTTCATACATCTGCGGCTAAACGCATTCAAGATCAAGTAGAGGTATCATTATAAGGAAAACAACAAGTCCTTAAAGAAATGTTGCCATATCTTGTTACCAAAGGAGATCAATTGAAAATAAAAGTGTTTAGTTGGCGGTTTGGAGGACATACTCGTAATGCAATTCGGGTCTACTGAACATAAAGTTTTTACCGAAAATTCGCTACGTTTTAAAAATAAATACTGTTTTACTTTTCTTTTTTTGTCGTGAATTCCCATATAGACAGTCATTGACCACTTCCCACTGCTCTGAGGACTTTCCAAATTAGGAGAATTTTATGAAGTAAGGATGGAAAGAAGGTACCTACCTGTTCAATTCCGGTCATTTAACTAACTAACCAACCATCACGCCGTTTTCCGTATGGGTAGGCAGAGAGAACGGACCGCCAAACAACTTGGTCTTGGCATACAATCCTTACTTCATTCACATTCATACATCGTTTCATTTATACTCTTCTTTTACTCCTCACATGGTCCGACTCAAGTATTTCGTTAACTTGATGGTGTCTTCATTGGGCGTCCCCGATGTCTTCTCACATTCACATTCTCGTCATATATTCTCCTTACGCTCTTTTCTCCGTTCATCCGCTCTACATGTCCAAACCATCTCAGCGTCTCTTTATTAATCTTACTCATTACACTTAGGTACATTCACATTGCTTGCGAATCTTTGCATTTTTCAGATGGTCATACATGGTTTTACCGCACATACGACTCAGAGATATCATTTCTACAGCAGCATTCAGTCAGCTTTCATAATTTCTTTGTCAGTTCCATGCCTCAATGCCATATATCAGGGTTGGTATCAGCACTCCATTGTGGTCTGCTAGCTTCGCTTATTTGGGCATTTTTTTGTTAGCGCCAACCGCGTTCAGTCTTCCATTAATGGAGTTCCTTCATTCCACCCTTCTTTCAATATCCCTATCAGACTTTAATATCATTTTTATAAAAACAAAACAATGCATTGGTTACAATGAGAAACAATTTCCAGAAATTAAAATTACATAGTGGGCACCTATTACGTGTTTCCATGGAAAGTTTTATTTACACAGAGTTTTTTACCGGGTGACATAAGTATGGAATGTGTGTGTATATGTGTGAGTGTGTTTCTAGGTGTGAGAAGTGGTGATGTACATATAGAAGTGATTCCATATGTATGCGCATTGAGCAGCTTATATAATTGTCAAGATCCACCTTTTAAATGTGGCCAGTAAATCTAAAAAAATTATCAATCTTAGAGTTGTTTAAGTAAATATTATTGAATGAATGAAAAGCACGGTTAATTGGCGAATTTGCAGGCGTAACTTTTCAGTAACTATGCGTGTGGAATTGTGCTGTATGGCAGTTATGTCTCAAAGGTATATTAAAATTAATTAGGGACGGTCCAAGCGATGGTACAATCGATATTATTTTTTAGAATTCTATGTAGAAATGTTAAATCAGCTACTATTCGCCTTTGTTGCAAAGATGTGCATTGAAAATTATTGTTTCATTTGTAGGTGATTATAATTTTCTTTTGAATACGTTAATGTATCGTTCAATAATGAAATCAACTTATATAAATACATTCCCCACAATCAAAACATGTATTACAGTTAGTTCCTTCTTAAACATTCTTTCGATTAAGTACTAATTAAATTTTGTTTTTGTTTTATTTATTTTGTTTTAGTTATTTGCACACTTAAGTTTAAAAATAACTAATTATTATTCGTATACTATTACATATAGACTAGGTTTTATATGCGGAAGGATGATTTTCGCCTGGCTGCAAAAACACGCTACCTTTTAAGCTAAAATGAACCTTAAGGTTTTTTAAATGGATAGGGCGCCAAGGTCGAGCATTATAGCATTTCATACCTTTATAAAATATACTATTTTGCGTATTGGCTTTGTTATTTTTCGATAGCCTAAATTCCTTAAACGTTCTTGAATTATGTCTGTGAATGTCCATGTTGTTGTAAATAATTTTGTTGGAGAAATATATTGGCAACAAGTTTTCTGATTTTATGTGTAAAAATCAATACGTTCAATTTCAGCATTTGTTAAATGTCACCAATATAATTCCTCTAATATTTTAACTATTTCTTTTTAATATCATGGCATCAGGCATCTCGATTTTGAACACTGATAATCGAAATATCACATCGATTCAAATTTAATTTCAACTCTATACGTCTGTAATCAAAATAAATAACATAAGTAAGAAACTTCTAAATGGTCAGGAATCTAAGTATTCGGGTCCCATTGTAACAATAATGTAATTCAGTGGAATTGGTAGAAAATTTTTCTACCCTTTACGTTTCTATCCTTCTCGTGGCAAATGTGATTTTTGCACAGGTTTCCTTACTACTCCACTATACAAAACTTGTTACGATTTCATATTTGTGAAGGCAGGAATTCTCAATCTACAAATGTTTTAATGTGTATATTCTTATTGTGTAACCCTTGGCTTTGGTGAACTTGGAATAGATCACTATTCAGAAAAGAAATGCTACTAAGTAAATACAATGATTTCAGCTACATCCTGAAGATTCTCATTGTAATATTAATCATTGAAGATAATATTAACACATACCAAATGAAATATGAAACTGAAAAGACACCGAAAATGAAAAGATAAGGATCACATCATCGCATCAATTTGGGAGGCGGGTATTGGTACTACCGCCCCGGGAACCATTCATTGGATAACCAACACCTTTGCGACAAATCACCTCAAATGGTTCGCTACGTTTAGTGACTTAGCAGGGATGGCCAGGTTCATGGGGGTAAGTTTTGTCCAGGTCTTGGCAGCGAAAGCGTTTTCAACGATTAAATATATTATTATTATGTTTAATTAAATACTTAAAAATAGCTGCCAATAATATGGGATTAAAAATGGAAAATAATATTAACAAATCTTGAATTTGAGATATGGTATGAATATGACATAAATTTAAAATTAGCTAGGTTGGTAAAGCTGTTGCCTCGGAAAGGTAGAGGTCCTGGGTTCGAGTCTCAGATGCGACTGAATTCTTTTTATTTTCTGTTTTTTTTCCGGTTTCTTTTATCTTATGTTAATATTATTTTCTTGAATGATTAACTACTTAAAGGTTTGTTGATAATCGAAATTGCCGAATCCTACTGGCTTTTGTCTGTGGAAACTTTAGTGTAATCCGCAAATAAATGCAATTTTTATTATTGCAGTTTTTATGCAATTATCACATCATAATATTGTTAAAGAAATTGGTAGGGAAAGTTTTTTTTTAATAAATTTTGTAAAAGTACAGGCCCCACGATGCAGCATCAGTGTAAAAGAAGGCCCCAAGTTGGCTGCCAGTGTAATAGAAGGCAGTTAAAGCACGTTGGAGCGAGAGTGTGAAAGTAGCAGGTTAGGTTAAACTCACCTGGAGGCCGGGCGAAGGGCGCCCGACTCCAAGCTTACCTGGATAGCTCAGCGGTTAGAACAGGAAACCCTTCTTCTGCAGTTGTGAGTCGGCAACAGCCTCATGCCAGGCTCAGTGGAAAAAGATACTCAACTACCAAAGAAAAGAGGTGAGCTTTCTAGAAAGGGTTTATTTTACGGGAAGGCAATCACAGTTGGTACACATGGGGAAGCATATACTATCAATTAGCAATGTACACCTTGTCTATTAATCTAGAATTCTCTCTCTCCAGTACCATTAAAATCCGGCAAGTTACTTTAAACAGAGTGATTTACAGCACATTAAAAAGAGGAAATAGTTACAGCTTACATAGGTCGATCGGTGTCTGTCAGCACGCGGCTTCATCGCAAAAGGTGACGCCGAGGAACGCTGAGTCCCACACAGACCGCATCCTATGACTCACAGGAAGTTAATGCACTGATCACTGACTTTATTAATTAGATTTAGGCAAAGACAATGAGTTTACAATGTACTAAATGCATGGAAGGCAAGATGACGCCAGAAACCACGCAGGGCGGCCACGTGCCTAAGGGCACGTTGTACGCACCTCTGGATTGTATGGCCGTTCTCATAAGAATGGCCGCCAACGGCCAGCTGGTGTCGGAGTGTGAAACTAGCCACGAGCGGCTAGATGTATTTTACAAACGACTGGATTCTCCTATTAAATTGTAGCGAACTTTGTTACATAACAATCTCAATAAATAAACAAAGATCTATTTAATTTACCTACATAAAAATGCTTCGCAATGGAATACATACATACAACATCTTCCCATTATCAAGGCACCTCCAGGCGTTCCCATCCTATGCTACTTCAACGGCATCTGTCCATAGCAGGTCCAGCCTCTCTTCGCACAGCCTCTGTTCTCCAACCTGTGTTTGGGGCGGCCCACTGGACATATTCCCTCTAAAATTGCTCTTTCCGCGGAATTCACCCTTCGGGCATTCTTAATACGTACCCAAGCCACCTCAGTTACGACTTTTCTGTAAAGGGAAAATGGAATATATAATGGATATTAGCGATATTACGAGAAACCTACTATAGACTATCTTAGAAATACTGTTAGGTATTACATTATTTTTAATCATGGATGTGTTTTGTCTTCATGTTTATTAATTTAAATTTTCGTTGTTGATTTCTGCCTTAGATATAAATGCTGCCAACACAAGAAAAGAAATAAAGACTGCCAACATACGTCAAATTATTCATTAAGCAAATAATAATATTTATTTGTTATAATATTTTACTGTTTGAAGTTGAACTCACCTGTTTCCATTGGTAAGTCAGATGAGGTCACTTAGAATTCTTTTGTCGGTGAATTTGGAATTCTTGTGGAACTCTAACTCGTTCGGGGGAGGTTTGGAGGGTCGGTATGAAGAGTGAAGAGAGGGTTCTAGGGGAAGGTTATTCTAAGTTTGTGGCACTTTACTGTGGAGTCGAGTTTGGAAGAGAAACCTGGGTACAAGCTATACAAGGTGTATTGCGGAAGTGAGGATTGAAATTTTGCCAAAAATTGTTAAAAAAATTATTTATGTACTATTCATGAATTAGAATACAATATGATATTATGCATAATGCGTACAGATTTTTTATGGGCAGATTTATTTCCTAGTGGCAATTTCTACCAACCAACTTTTAGTGGGAAAAAAAAGGTGGTAAGTATAATAATATTGCAGCGTTCTCCACATAGTGTGATACTCCACGTAATGTGCGAAATAAATAAGTATGTGTTTTTAAGTTAATGTTTCGGATAGGAAATGGAAAAGAATGGCAAGGGGAAGTGAAGGATGAAAGTGGATTGGAATTAACCATTATTATTCTGTTGGAAAGAAAAAAGGAAACTCTTCACTTTAGCCTTGAACATGAAAATGGGCTTTAAAGGAGCATTCTGAATGTCAGAAGGTAGTTCGTTCCATAGACGTGATGCTTGTACTAAAAATGAATTAAATGATGTTGTATCTTGGTGGATAGGAATCACAAGGCTTCTCTCATTACTTGGGCGAAGAAAGAGATCATGTTCAGATTGAAAATTAAAAACGTTCTTTAGATAATTAAGTTGAATGAACAGTGCTTAGAATTTTTGTGTGTATGTATCATGCGTCGTGTTTTGATGGGAAGCCAGTGGAGTCCAGTGAAAACCAAAAATTTACTGTCAATTCTAAAGATGGTATACTCCGCCATCTTTCATCGGGTGTTTTCAGGGTGCCTAATGATCAGTGGTGTGCATTGCCCTTAGTCTAAATGTAGGCTGTCTTTGGTTTTTCGGGTTGGATATGAATTGAGTATTTGAAAATGATAATTTTATTATTTTCTACCGCTGATTGTGTGGTCAACTGAATAAATAAACATATTAAATCGTTGCCTAATTCACGGAAAAATTCATTTGTTCACTGTTTTTTAGCCTTTATGGATTGCACGCCACTGCTATATTTTCTTCTGCGACAAATGCTTTAGCTTCCAACTTTCAACATGCACCCCTGAAATATCTCCACTTCCTTCCATTCTTTGATGCTCCTACCCATCTGCGAATAGCGGTCCTTTTCTTGGGTTTCTCTTTTAAATGAATAATGTTTGAATCCAACTCGTTAGTTGTTCAGTAAGAACTAACCTAGAATGATTCTTTCACTGGCACTTTGTGTGAATGCCATTTTTGTCACAGTTTTCTTAACAAGTAAGAGTCAAGTTTGTGCTCTAAACGTGAATACTGGTAGTATGCATTTTGCGTCTAGAGACGGTGAGGTAATTTCTCCTATTTAAATTCGCTCCCAAGTCTATACATTTTCCCCTTAGTTTTCAATTTTAACCCAACTCAAAGATAATGTTCTAATAAAAACAATCTTAAAAGCACTTGTGAGATTTCCATCAAAAGATTTGTTTTTTAACTTTAATGTTTTCAATATTATAAAACTCTTTTCAAAAAATGGTACTATTAAATTTAAAAAGAAAAAAAATTAGTACCTTACTCACCGCCACACTGACACTACAAGGATAAAAACCTCAAACCTACTAAATATTCTATGATTAAATACATCCTTTTTTGATATGAATACCGCACAAGAGTTTCAACTGCTCCCAACCGTCTGGAGCCAGTGAGACTATAGCATCCCCAATTGGGGAATGTTGTGAGGCTGAAGGTATTGGGGAGGGGAAGGGGAAGAGGAAGGCAGGGAAATACCTGGCTATTCAGATCTGGTCACCAAACACGGCTAAAATCCATTTCAAGCAACGTTTCAATTCTGAATGGTGGTCTTTCACCAGGGCGATACTGAGAGTATCTTCCACTCTGGCCATAAAAACAATTAATTCTACGCTACATAATGCCACTCCAAATGACATTAGAAATACCACGGAGATACAAATGTTCAAAAACAACATTAAATATGGGTGAGTAAATATGAACGTGAAAAAATCACAAAATATATGAAGACAACATAGTAAGCCAAAAAATTATTTTCCCTTTAAATTCCAAGCAATAATTCGCTACTGATGAGATAATCAAGGTGTTACAATAAATACCTACATACAATGTCAGTGGGAGACGAACACCTTAAGAGGAACGGCTGCGCTGCCTTTTTCATACATAACTTAATATTGGATTTGAGGCCAAAATACCCATGCAAACTGAATAATGTATATTTTTTTTAATTAAAGGTTTAGAAATATCTAGTACGTACGAGTATTTTTTATTATGAAATATATGCCATGAAAAAAAACCGTAATTTTAGAGGCAACTTAGAAATTTTTTTTTTAAATTATTTAAAAATAAAAATATAAAAACAAAAATTAAAAAAAAAAACCTTTTTTCGGGTCGATGTTTTAAATTGTGTATTTCAAATTTGTGTTAAAGCGTCAATTGGTCGTTTTTAATTTAATTTAAAGTCCACCATAATAATAATTTTTTAATTTTTAAATTTTTTTTTATTTTACACTTCATTATATTTTCATAGTAGACGTCGTGAGACTTTTTTTACATCACCGTTAGCCCCCAAATAATTCTTAAAGGTGGCTCTAAAATCGCGAAAAATCAATTCCTTCAATTGCCTTTATTTCATAATGTAAAACAAAAATAAATAAATTACTTACTAATCCGTACTAGATATTTACTATACTTTTTGATGAAAGAAATATCATTAGGTTTACGTGAGTATTTTGGCCTCAAATCCAAAGTTAAGTTTTGCATGAAACAGGCCGCGCAGCCGTTCTTCTTAATATAGGTAAGGTCTTCTTCTGGCGCTCATAACATTTTTTGTATATTTAATTGTATAAATGTATCTGCATAGCATTACTATCATAATTAACACGTAGAATATAATATATGTGTATGTATATTATCCTCAAACTGATCAGAGGCATCCAAATACAGCTGTGATGTATCATGTACAAACTCGCTCCACTGTTGTTCAATATCAGGTTGTCTTCTGATTTTTTGTAAATAGTAAAATTTTGTATCACACATAAACACGTACCATTGTTGTGTAAATTATCACTGAAAACAAGGGCAAAAATCATTACAACTAATTTTAAAATGTAAATATGTTAGTTGTAAGTCTCTATTCCTAAACCATAGATGCTAGCCATACAACAATATTGTTTAAAAGGCTCTGTTCATAAATATTTGTCACTAGTTTTTAAGTCACTAGTTACATGTCTTAGATGTAAGTCACTAATTATATGTCTGAATTAGGTAGTTTCTGGTTAAAAATCTTGTAACCCATATAAGATAGAACAATTATGTTGTAAAGCGGCCTTGAGGTGATTTTCTCATAAAAAGGGAGCTGTAGAAATAATTCATTTTATTATTATTATCAAGCAACAAATCTCCACTGGCTCAAATGTCCTAAAAGAATCCAGTTCAAGCACTGCTGGATGGTATTTAAGTCACTTAACGGAATGGTTCAGGCTTACTTATCGAAACTGTGTATTCATAAGAAATACCAATTCACGGGAATACATCTACCCTTAAGTCAGCAGCGTCATCAACTATAGGGAGGTTGAAGGAACCAAAGCGCACACCTAATACTAAGATCGGTGATCGTGCTTTCGGAGACCTAAAGCCTGGAATAAACTGCGCATGACTTATGAACAAAAACTTAGAGAATTCAAAGCTAAACTTAAAACTCATATTTTCAGACAATCATATCCATAAATGGAATACAAGCACACGTAAATTGCTTAGCTATTCCAGCCGGTATGTGCTTACCTAAAATCACTTTTAGAATAAGTCATTTTTTTCACGCACCGGTGCGCAAAGTGTCTACAGCCCGCAACACTGTAAATAAGTAAATCAGTAAATTTTTTTAAATATCTATTAAAAACTTTTTAAGGACATTTTATAAATATTCTACACTCCTAAAAAATATAAAAATTTCAAATAAATACTAATCTTGTAATAAATGGAATATCTTATCATTAGAAAACGAGGATAAAAAAGCATCTGTAAGAATCATATCTTCACTAAACTTACATTGTCTAATAAAACTGTGTTCATTTGAAGCGACCTGCCAGGTAAGTGTGTTTTTCTACATTTGTTTGTGCATAATTGTTTAAAAATTTAATGTAAATCAAATTTAATAATGTCATTAAGTTCTGCAAGTATTTTTAGTTGTTATTATTGTGACAGCTTTGTGATATTATTTGCCTCATAGCCGTAATATTGAAAAAATTATAAAAAGCAAATTATAAAAAGCGTAATATCGAAAAAATTATAAAAAGCAAGAAATATAAAAATAAAATCAATTTAATATATCCGGTACACAATAATAAACTAGAATAATCTGCATGCCTGAAATTTCTCGGTCGAATCTCCATAAAAAATGCAAAAGAAATTAAAAAATGTGATCAAAATATAGCTTTTAAAACCAA
Organism: Halesus radiatus; assembly: GCA_022606495.2. Taxonomy (NCBI): domain Eukaryota; kingdom Metazoa; phylum Arthropoda; class Insecta; order Trichoptera; family Limnephilidae; genus Halesus; species Halesus radiatus. The sequence goes on along the minus strand of JAHDVE020006471.1, from coordinate 37,374 downwards.
TAATAATACAGGAACAAGCCTAAAAAACTCAAAAAGTAAAAATCCCAAACTTAATAATAGTGGCATATATGAATTAAATTGTGACCACTCCGACTGCAATGCTACCTAAATAGGGCAGACGGGAAGGGCTTTCTCAACTAGATTCAAAGAACATATAAGATGTTATAAAAATAAAAGCACTTCTTCAAAATTCGCAGAACATCTTTTACTAAATAATCACGTCCCGCTTGACAACAACAAACCTAAACCCTTACATATAGAAAGAAAGGGCCAAAGATTAAATTTACTTGAACAATTAGAAATTAACAAACGAACTAACGACCCTAATATAACATTAATTAATAAAGTAAGGAAAATTATATACTCACCGCTTCTCAGTATGTTCACATTACCAAAACAATACAACACATTTAAATAAATCAATTAAGAAAACATTGTCAGTTAAATACGAGTAAAAACACATTATAAATGTGAAAACCTGACAGAATTCAGAATTTTATTTGCCTTCTAACTAAATCGGTTTTACCGATAATAAATCATTACCCATCCATCCAAATTTTAAAGGAGTGGGGGTAAATTAAATCATATAAATAAGTCGTCGCAATGTGGATTAACCACAGTTTGAAAATGGTCTTTAACGCCGAAACAGCTGTCACAATAATAACAACTAAAAATACTTGCAGAACTTAATAATAACATTATTAAATTTGATTTAAATAAAAATTTTAAAAAATTAAATGGAGTTCTACGAATTAAACACAAAAACAATTAATGTACATAATTGGATAGAGAATATGAAGTAATATTTGTACAGCGCCCTTGAGGTGATTTTTCGCAAAAACGGCGCTATTCAAATCATTCAATAATTATTATTAATAACCTACAATCCGCCTCGGAACAAGAATCCCTGGTGAGGAGGACTGTGAATATAAGAAATTATTAATTATACTTATTTTTATAATTGTTAAATATTAAGTATAAAATCGATGTTATTTTTTTTTTGTTCTCGCTTAGATTGATATATTAGTTGTACTTTATACGTAGGCTATCAAACAAAGACCGAAATGATTACGTGATCGAAGCAAAAATGATTTAATTCAACCGAATAAATACCGCAAATCTACCTTCAGTATCCTGAAACGAAAATCAAATTCGATTTTTACCAATCGGTTTTCATTTCCTGACCGAACGGTTTTTATTGGTTTTTCCGTCGTTATTTCGTTACGTCGTTGTTATGGTTAACGATTCCGTTATCTTCGGCTCTTTCTTCTCTGTCTGTTTCATTACTTTTTTTCTCATCTTCCATCTCCCGTCCTTCTAATCTTTCTCCTGGCCTCATCGGTTTACGTCTGTCTTATCTCTAGGAAATTCCATTACTGAATTTCTTGGTCTGTTTGTTTGTCTTTTTATCTGGTATTTATTCAGCGGGGAAATTGGGTTGCACGATACACTGATTGAAAGGAAATACATACAAAAATAAATTTAATTTGAAATTTATGAAAATTCTTTTACCCGCATAAATATTGTTTTTTTTTTTAGAAAGTCAAACATTCTCGGGTAACGAATAACCTGACAATATTTAACTAAAAACTCTGTTATAACTTCTAGTAAAATCATTAAAAGCGGAAGACGATACTTATGCAATGATGGAGGACTAAGCTAGATAGCACAATAATTGAATGCACTATGTCTGAGTGGTCGCATCAGGCGCATTTGTCAAATCAGTCACTAACCGGTCTGATTCCACTGTATTAGATTTACATGATTTGATCGCATCATTCAGTTTATTTGCAAAAGTATTTGAATAGTTTATGTCTTCCTATGTCAACACGGTCAAGTCCTTTTCATGTTTTTTAAAGATATATAAAGAAGCAGTGGTGTGCAGAGCCCGAAAACATAAGAAAAATGAACCATAAAAATAGTTCAATAAAAATATATACGAATAGATGGCCCGAATATTCAGTTATTCATTCGGCCACAACAATCATCGGTAATATAATGCCATTTTCAAATATTCAATACGCAATCATTACCCGAACATGAAAACTACGCACAGCCTTCCTTGAATTATGTATTTATTTATTCTATTTTGGGAAATATTTGTACATGGGTAGTGTATTAAAAATCCAACTATTTATAATTTTTTCATTGTTACTTTACCTAATAAGACAAGATATAAAAGTAAGATTAAATTTAATTCTATATAACCAAATTATGTAGAACAAAAAATCTCTCATGTCAAGCATAAGAAAAACATTTCGTTACAGTGTTCTTATTCAGGTAATAATTGAAGATGTCCAAATATATTTTTTCTCATAACAAAATAATATCAAAACATACAGCAGACAAAAAAACAGAAGCAATATTAATTTCCATGTAATAATGAAATATTAACATTTTGGAACAACAGCTTTCAAATTCAAATTTTAATTTTTTTTTTATTTTTAAGTTTACAGTTATTATATTTTATTTTCAAATATAATTTATACTGTTTCCTCAGAACCTATTATTAAAAGTCGCTTGTAAAGCGAATATATATATATATATATATATAAATATATGTATTTGATTAAATATATATATATAAACAAAACAAATAACTGCCACTAAATAATCTAGGTTAAGGGACGCCCCATAGAGTAAAAGATAGAATAGGAGAATGTATTTCAAGATTGTAGATAAAAACACAACATCTTCACGAATGTAAGTATAAATACAGAAACTTCAACTTATGAACTGTGTTTTTACTTACAGACATGGTGATACTGCGTTTTTACTTACCAACACCGATGAAATTTCAATAACGTCAAAAACAATATCATCTTTTTTAAATACAAAAAATGAGTAATATTAAATTATGCCTTATATAAAGCGTTCGAAATTCGATTCGTTATAATTTCCCATATTCAATTCATTTATATTATTTTTTGTAATTTCTGTATTTTTACTTACCACGGCAGTATACCCACGCACTGGTCTTGCCTATGTGGGATTTTTTGTTATATGTGTAGTATATATTATAAGTATATTTCTTTCTTTTTCAAAAACATTTTTGTTAACTTCATTTATTTAGATTATTATTTTAAATGTTTGTTTTTTTGTATAACCAAATATTAAAAAAAAAACTTTTATAACCATTGTATGCTTATATAATAAATGTATGCTACAAAAAATGTGTAAATAAATTAATATATATAAAGGCAAGATTATCGTGTAACAATAAGACAGGACATAAAATAAATTATTAACTTATTAAAAATATTAGTTTATAAAAAGCAATGTTTTTTTACATAAAATCACTCATGACTTGACAGAAAAACATTATTCTACGCAATTCTTATTGGGGTTGTAATTGAAAATGTCATATAATAAATTGAATTTGTAACATAACATAAAATAAATTATTAAATTACAAAACAAACATTAAACAATGCACGCAACTGGATTAAAAATACAGTGTTTTTCGTAATAGATAACATTCTAGTCCCAAAATGTTTGTAATTTGGTAAATCAAATGCATGATCAAAACTCTGTAGCATATTAAAAAAAATACTGGAAACAAATGAAATTATCAGTTACAAACCAATTTCGGAGGGAGTGAGTTAACTTTAGTAATTTTCTTTAGAATTTTATAAATTTTTTCAAAAGCGTGAAAGCAAATTGTTCAAACTAATAACGATCAAATATGGGAAAAATGTTAACTAGCTTTTGAGAGAATTCTATCAGAGTATCCTTACAACTATTGGGCTCTAAACCTTATAGATGCATATACTTATACGGGTACATGTATTTAATCTACCCCTAGCCAAAAAGATCATTTCCCATTTACAATATCCGAAACACCTCATTGTTCCTGCATAATATACTTGTTCGTATAATAATTTCCACACTCATCCCTTCACACCTCTGCCCCCCTAGTACCGCATTATTGGAATGCCTTAAACCGGAATTGAACCCCGGTCCACACAATGAACTTAGCGACTTAGCGCTGCGCTCAGCGGGTGGTGGATATTTCCAATGGTAATCCGTGTAATTTCATTCCAGATATTTTATATCTTCGCACCTATTTTGTAAAAGGTTTTTTGCGTGCACACTTAATAGGGACGCTATTGGCGGGTTGTGAGGCGTCATGTTAATGCCGGACAGATGGTTGTGGTAAAAAAACGTGTCTTACATTAGTATATATTATTTTTTAATGCAATAAGGAACTAGTAAAAAATACAATGGCTTTAAAATACATACATGTATATTCAAATTGATCAGCAAACGCCGATTCTGAATATGTAACTATTATTATATATAATTATACTTAGAATTTATTAATCGTTATTTAAAAGTGAATAAAAAATCATCGAAACATCTTGTTATGTTGGTACAATTGAATTTGGAACAGTTGACGTCACGTGCGCATTCTGTTGTTGGATAAATATGGAAATTTTATTTTTCGAATTTGTTTTGTATTTTAAATACGATTTTTTTTTTGAATTTGGCGAAATTTAAACTTAATTTGGGTAACTTTAAGCTCTATAATTGTTGCTAAATATAAAAAATATATATTATTAAAGAAAGATATTAGAGTATTCAGGAGCAAACCAATTATCAATGCATTTATTATGATAATGTTAATGCTCAATAATATTATTATTCTTTGAGTTAAAGTTTCTAAAAGGATACATAATTTTCTAACTTAAGTTTACTTAGGGTTTATTATCAATAGAACATAAAATTATATACGGTAAAGCTATGAGCTTTACCGTATATAATTTTATACTCCATTGTTCGCTGTATTTATTATTATATTTTGGTACAAGCATGCCTTTATTATTTATTAAGGTAGTATTGTGCTCATGTTCAACTTTTCTTTTATATTCAGAGTCCGATATATACTGAATCAATATTCTATACCATAATAAGATGAAATGGCATTACACAATTTTGTAACGTGGAATGTATTTAAGCCGATGCAATGCGAAGTAATGGAAAATCGTGTGTTTTTAGTTAAAATTTGATGACATAGAAATATCATAAATAATTTAATTAAATACTGCAAGTAGAACACACCTTTTTTATTGGGCATTTTATTGGCTTCTCTTTAAAAGCCTAGAAAAAGATAATATATCACCAACTGCAAAATCTCCTACTTAAGAAATCTTTTTCGGATATTGTCATATTATTTACTCATTGTGACAAATTAAGTTTTTTAGAATATGACCGAAAAACATTTCAATATTAATTCCTGAGGTTTACATAATAAAATAAAACATTGGTGATGTTTTTTTTAGTAAATTAAAACATGCGGCCGGTGTTAAGCGGGAATTTCAACCTTGTGGCCACCTGCATAAGGAGTGCGTGATTTCATTCGAATTTTACGAAGATCCCTTTTATCCTTAATTATAAGTAATATAAAGAATTGGAAGGATTTATGAAAATTAGAAAAGATAAAACAATTTAATCTTTAAGTCAATCAAAATAATTAAAAGACGTAAAAGAACTAACAGTAATAGAAACTTTCTGTAATAAACTATTTGAAAGAATTGGAAGAAATGGATCATAAAAAGAGACGAAGGAATCGAAAGAATTGGGGGAAGCAACGTTAATAGTTACAAGTGAGTACAATGATTTTTCATGAGGTGAAAACGACTCATCGTGCAATAAATTGCGGAAACGACCGAGAAGCATATTGCTTGCCAGTAGATACACCCGTGCAAACACTCCCCCCCCCCCCCTCACCGAGCCCGCCCAACCCTCGCGGGGCCGACAATAAACCCTAATGATAGCGATTTTTGCAGGGGTGCCCTCGCGTAGGCTACCAACCCCATTGCAATATCGTTAGGAATGGACGGCCACGCTAGAAAGGTGTCGCGCGACAATGTTTCGAAACATGTTAGGTGAATTTTTTAAATTATTATTATGAAGATGTTTGAGTTGTAGGTGATAAAATTGGTTTATTTTTAATCAGCATCATAGTTTCTAAAATCTTTAAATTTTGTTCATCGGACTAATTTCCACCAGAAAGTCATCGTAATATTGTACTGAATACTTTAATAGTACTCAACTGCTAACCCTGTAAAATGTTAACAAAATGATTCCAATCTTTAGAGCACAGGCGTCAGGTGGGAATACTATCCATGTTCTACAGGTATTTCAATATAAGTTGCTCTGAGGAACTAGCGTCATTAATCCCTGCAGCACCGGTACATAGTCGGAAAACACGCCAAACACGCACCCAATATTTGCATACGGGTGACATTTTACACATTAGAACGGATCGTTTCTACAACCCGTTCTTAAGTTCTACAACTGTTAAGTTCTGTGAAACAATTTGCCGGCCTCCTATAACATGGGTCTCTTCAACACCCTACTTCACTTCTTCCTCTCTCAAAAAGCCCCTCCTCATAGCATCCTCAAAGATGACATCCTTATGTGAAGAGTTATTTTTTTTTATTGAATTCGTCGGATGCGTTCCTCCCTAAAAGATGAAAGTTTCCAAATTTGAGTCTCAGTGCTACCATGTTATTCTACTGTATGTAATCTCTATATGTTTTTGTTGGAATAATATTTATATTGCTTCATAGCTCATCTTGGAAATTATATTAAAAGCTAAAGATAGTAGAATGGACCATATTGTGCATACTTCATAACGTCAGATTTAACCGGTCAGGAATTTTTTTGCTTCAGACCTCAGACCACTAGATTTTATGTTCTCTTTCCGAAATCCAGCTCATTCAATATCGTTACAATACCTTTGAAAGACGAAACAGCTGTCACTACATAAATATACAAGGTGTAAGATAATATTCCTAGCGGAACTTAAAAACAATGTTTTTCTTCAATTTATAATGTTTTACCTGATGAGGGGAGATTTGCCTGTGAAACATGTACATATTTACATATTAAAAACAATGGTTTGAACAGAGTAATTCTTATTAATTTATTAATAATAATGTTTTTTTAATGTGAAAATTTTTCATTATTTCATTTGGACGTAAAAAATAAATGCATGTTTTAAGTTAAAAAAAAATTGTTTGCTAGTAATAAAAAATAAATTAAATATACAAATGATATACTCAAGGAAACAGTGTGGACAATAACCCTCGCAGGAAAGTACCCCAAATTAAAGAGCCGAGGGTGACAAAGCGTTTACACGCGTTTTTGGGTCTCAATGGATTCATTGTACCTAATTCTGTATTCGGGACACTCTATTCACTTCTCGCAACCCCATACATTGATACTGTTTACTAGAAACACATTGTATGGGGTTATTAACTTCCCGTTAAATGCATTTAGGGTTTGGATAATACAGGACGCACTATTTTTGAAGTGTTTGAGTACCTAAGAGATTTTACAGTCGAGGAATCATGCTCGGATTGGTTACAGTTAAAGGCTTCATGTTTATTGACAAAATTGGAACATAAAAAATAGAAGCATTTATATGGAACATGGAAACCTGGCTGGCAACCTCTCTTGTAAAATATTGCCATCTCAATACAAGCATTTCACACTTAGTGAGATAGGCAATATTAATACTAATAACAATTGTTTATAGAGGAACATAATTAAATTAATTAAGTGAATAATTTCTTCGAAAGATTGGTATTCACTTTATCCCATCATTATTAATAAATGATTTAAAAATTAATTTGTATTCCCCACTTTATTAATATACACATAGCTACATGTTTTGAATGCGATGCTTTCTTCATCGGGAATATATAGAATACTAAAAAATAATAATATCAAGTATGGACAAATGATAAACATAGAACATAATAATAAAAGAATAGACAAATTAACAAAAACAAAAATTGTTTAAAATGGGTATGTTATTAATCAAAAATGTAATTTTTTTTTTATAAAAAATTGAATAACAAATTTACATTAGAAATTATTTTTATTGTTAATATTAATAAGAATATGATTTCAACAATTTTTTTTTTTTAATATTTGATTATTAAGTATATTTAATTCACTACTAACGCTTTTTAGATTTCTAAAATTCCAAATTTGTCCAATTGTAAACCTGTTGTATTTGTATGTTCAATTTTTAAACCTTTATTTATATCAAAAGAATGATTAACTATTTTTACATACAAAAGACTCCTAGAAATTTCAGTATTAGAGTTAAGGAACACCTAAGGTATTTAAATAATAACAATTATTCTGAATTTGCAAAAAATGTTTTAGAAACCAATCATTCTTTTGTTACAAATAAAGATTGACATTATTATTTTTTAGTTTTATTTTTTATTGTATAATATTAATTATATACAGTGGGAACTTATACCCGCTAATCTACTGCAAGTAGATAATTTAATACAACAATAAATTACAATCATCATACAAATGTAGGGCAAAATTAGGGTATAGAGGCGCATGCATGTTGTGATCAATGTACATAAGTTGGATAAATAAAATTAAAAGAAAAAAATAATGGAAACAGAATTACAGTTTTGTTATTGAGATACTAGAGTCCAATTTTATGACACCAATTTAAATAATATTATAAAAATATCAACATCAAAATTATAATAGTACCAATATAATAAAAATATAATGTTTAAGTATATTCATCGATCTGAGGAAAGCATTTGACAGCATATGCCATAAGAAACTAATAAAAAAATTAGAAAATATTGGAATTAAAGGAACCGTAAAAGAATGGTTCAAAAGTTATTTACATAAACAACACCAATACGTAAAAATTAATAATATATTGAGCGAACCCACCTATTCAGAATTTGGAATCCCCCAAGGAACAGTTCTGGGACCAATACTGTTCATTATTTACGTAAATGACAAGCTTGGTGTCCCAAAAATTGGAAAAATTATATCTTTTGCTGACGACACAGTTTTAATCATAGAAAAAAAAACTTGGGAAGAAGCGTATCGAAGTGCGAATATTGAAATATACAACCTGAAACAATGGCTGGATGACAATTACCTATCCTTAAACTCGAACAAAACTTACTTCATGACATTTACACTATCGGACAAAAACCTTCATTCAACAAATTCCAAAATTATTATACATAGCTCTTGTAAAAATTATCCTGATAACTGCAATTCACCCAAATGCTCTCTACATTGACAAAAAAGAATCATATAAAATATTTGGGAATAACAATAGATCAACACATAAAATAGACAGAACATATTGCACAAAATATTAAACGAATTCGAAAACTATACTACATATTCCTCAAACTAAGAAATATTTTACGAAAATCTATGCTACCGAAGGTTTACTATGCTTTAGCACAATCAATTCTATAATATGGAATAATAGGCTGGGGAGGAGCGTTTAAAACAACTTAGCCCCATTGGAAATAGTCCAAAGAAGACTGATTAAAATAATTCTAAAAAAGCCATCTTATTTTTCAACCTGTGAATTATTAATTTAAAGTCTTAGATTTAAATACAATATACCAAAAAAATTCATTACTTCAAATCCATAAAGAAAATCTAAAATTAGAGTAATTGAGCACCAGGCCGAGAACCACAGGACAAATAATAATCCCTAAACTCAATACAACAACAGCTCAACACCATTACACATATTCTGCCATTAAATGTTTTAACGAACTTCCCAAAGATATACAAGATGAAAAAAATTATGATTTTTTTAAGAAAAAACTTAAAATACATTTTACAAGAAACTAATTTTAGCTGTATATTATAAGTTCACTTGGAAAAAATGTATATATGTTTATATACATACATTATATAGATATATTGTATTTCTAAAAAATTCCTTTTGCTTTATTTTATATTTTAAATTAGTGTATAGACACCAGAACCTCAAGTTCATGGTAGTACTGTAGAAATTAAATATGAACAATAAATATTAGTACTCCCTAAACACGAGAATTTCTCAATTAGGGAGGTATTAAATTTAAAAAAGGAAACTAAAAGGATTTTTTATTAAAAAAAAAATAACAATTGTACTTAAATACACTTTTGCTAAACCATGTAAACAATGTTCTTAATTATGTCTAATAAATATATGAAAAAAAATAAAAATAAAAATATCAACATTATTAAAACATTCATATTACAAAAATATAAATATTATAAAAATATCAAAATTATCAAAGTATCGGCAGTATTCTATATATTCCTGATGGAGAAAGCATCGCTTTCGAAACATGTTCTGTATATAAAAACACAATGTTTTTTTTTTTCACAATGTCATGCACTCATATTATAAGAGTATTATATTATGCACTTGTGTATTATGTATCATGTAGATCAGGCTATTACTATTTTTATTTTAAAAAAGTGGTATCTAAAAATTAAAAACCTTTCCCTTTCTAACTTCTCTGCGGCATGCACTTATACATTATTATGCCTTCATATATATTATAAATATGTTACACTTATATACCAACTATGCATCATATTATTTTTTTTTTAAGTTCTGTACACATAATCATTTTAATGTTAAAATATGTAAAAGCCCTTTGGGGCGTTAATGAATGAATAAATAAATAAATAAATATTAATGAAGTGGTGAATACAAAATAATTTTTAATTCATTTAATAAATAAATTAATTATATTATCGTTTACGCATAAAACTCTAATTGCGTCTTTATTGTGCCCGTACACAAAATACTCGTACATGTATGAAATAGTTGAATAATTAGTAACATAGTCATTTCCTCTTTATAACGGCTAAACCTGGTAAGTGGTACTTAGTTACTGTCAATATCGCCCTACTTAAAGGTTACAATTACGAATCGTTACTTGAAATGACTTTACCTGTGTATTTGGTGACCAGTATTCTGGTTCATTTAAAGGAAAATTCCTTATTATTTTCCTTGGGCTTAAAGACTTCTTGCTTAACTGCGGTTCCGGTTCTCTTGGATGACAACTGTCAGCTGTCATTCAACGAATGACAATTATTAAAATTATCATTTTTGTGTTTTAATAAGAGAAAAACGCAATATGAAGTAAGTTACCAATGTAAAAACAATGTTAATCATAAGTTAACAATGTTAATTAAAAAATAAGAGTGTTAATTATAAATTAACAATATTTATTAAAAGTTAACAGTGTTAATTATAAGTTAACAATGTAATAAACATTATAATTATAGGTTAACAATATAAAAAGTAAAAAAAACAATGCAAACGGCAATCGGCGTCATAGATATACCACCATAGATATACCACGACAGCAAATGTCACTTTTAGTAGTAGTGACAGAATAAAAGGTTACTATCTAATAAGGTACCTCTTAAGCAAACGTAATTTTTCGTTAAAGGGTGTATTTTGCTATAAAAAATAAATTATCAACGAACATGCATCATAATATTGTCGGTTCGATAGCAAGGTTGCGAATCTGCAAAAGCATCACCTCGATCTATTGAGGATGAAGTCTCTAAACTAGCATCAAAAATCGATTAATATTGTTAATATGCCAGCTTCATATGCGTTAATATCCACCAAATCTATAGATTTGATGGAAATTAACATGAATCATTTTTTATACCAGTTCAAATACCTCAAACATTAGTTATTCGAAATGATTCTCTTGCACATTCGCTTGGCATTGGCCCGATGATATAAAGTAATTATTTTTATACCAGTTCAAATACCGCAAACATTAGTTATTCGAAATTATTCTCTTGCACATTCGCTTGGCATTGGCCCGACGATATAAAGTAATTATTTTTATACCAGTTCAAATACCTCAAACATTAGTTATTCGAAATTATTCTCTTGCACATTCGCTTGGCATTGGCCCGACGATATAAAGTAATTATTTTTATACCAGTTCAAATACCTCAAACATTAGTTATTCGAAATTATTCTCTTGCACATTCGCTTGGCATTGGCCCGACGATATAAAGTAATTATTTTTAAACGTTTTGTTTCAAAACCCTGTGTCGCTTGAAGATATTTCATCAATTTTTATTTTCAAATAATCCCTTAATAATCTGTTTAGAATTTTTACTATATCTCTCCAATATCCCGCAGTTAAGCAAGAAGTTTTTAAGCCTGAGTAAAAGGATAAGGAATTTTTCTTAAAAGGAACCAGAATAGGCCTCCTGATCTGAATAGCCAACCAGAATATCATTCCCATTCTCACTCCCTTCTGCCTCATAATACACAATTTTTTAAAAAATATTTACCCGGATATTTAGATCCCATCTTTAAATACAGATAACTATCTCAAGCGATTCAATTTAATGTCGTGGCATTTCAAAACTAACAAATAACAATACATAAACAGTAAACCTCAATTACCATTTAATCAAAAATATTTGGGAATCTAATCGGCTATTATCCACCTAATTATCAAAATAGCTACCCTATAAGCAGATATACATTCTCTACTGTGACTGCATTGGAAATTTTATCATCGAAATTTTTCCCAATGAGCAAAAAAACCTCAATCCAAATCAAGTTATTCTAGTAACTACCTGTGAGATATTATCGGAAATCGTGGAAGAGAGTAGAAGTATGCAGAATGGACGTGTCTGTGGAACCTGGAAGTGTGGAAGTCGCTCACTCCCGCGCCGGAGGTTCCATCAACCTTTATTGCTCCTTAATGAGGAACTCCGCTGAGCAACTCATTTCGCCAGTAATTTTTCAGACATCATTTTCATTACTGTATTTTCCGCAGTTCTGAGGAGAGGGTGTCCAGAAAAAATTCTTACTTTCTGCGATTTAAAGATTGTAAAAATAACAAATAGTTGCCTTATCTTATAAGAAAATATGTAGGTACCTCCACAAATCGCAAATTCCCCAAACCATTGGATTCGGTCGCCATTTTTGATCCGGCTAATCATCTGGTCGATTGCACTATTTTTTATGCTTTGTGAGGGGTGTTTTTAAGAAAGAGAAGGAGAGGAAGTTCTGGTAAGTATACGAGTATCAGGGATGTGTAGGAATCTGTGGATCAGTGTATCCAAGAGTGATGGACGTATTAATTCAACCCTATCACCGCGGTGCAAGGAGATGAATCGAGAGACTCCGTCTAGAGAGGTCAAGGGGTCTCCCTCAACCGACCTCTCCCGATCCGGTTCCCCACGCAGCTGGTTGACAGACGCATCCTCCAAACCTGGACAAACCTCACCCCATGAACTCGGGCACTCCTGCTAAGTCACATGTCGTGGCGAACCACTCGGGGTGACCTATTGCAAAGGTTTTGGCCATCCAATGAATGGTTCCCGGGCGACGGTACCCACACCTACTTCCCAAATTAAAATATATCATCAGACTTCAGGTGGAAGAGCTAAGTTTTTCTTCCGGTATTTTAATGGAAGGTGATCCAATTAAAAGTCGTTTTTGATCACTTCACCATCCCTGCATAACTGAACTACCGTAAAAAGAGTAAAAAAAGACTTTCAGATGTGTTCCAAAATCAGGGTCAAATGTTAAAAGACTTTGTGGTTTTTGTGTGTTTGAAATTTACTGGTTTGCATTAATGACAGCGGAGTGAAAATCATAACGTAAAAAGAAAACTATTAGTTATTAATAAAAAAAATGAATGATTTAACGACAAGGTATTAACGATAAGTCAAAAAATTAATTAAATATGTAGGTACTGTTTCTCCGAGGGTAAAATTCACTGAGTGGTAAAAAGATACTACTATGAGCAACCATCACATATCATACTAAATCTTGAACAGATTTTTCTTGACCCATTCATCACAGCATAACGACTTCGCGAAGGCTTTCGTAGGGCGCCATTTTTAAAACGGCGCCCAATTAGCGACGCCGTTAATTTCGCGTCAAGAGTCGCTACAATTCGATTAGTACAGCCTCCACCTCCTACAGCGACTACCTACCTAACCTACCCCACTGCTACCTAAGTACTACTAATACCTGGCTATACGATGATGAAAGAAGAAGAATAAGGAACTGCAGTCCAATTTTTTTTCTGTTAATTGACGTTCAAACTTAAATACCAGTATTTTTTTTTTCTAAAGTTAGCTTTCATAGTTAAAATAATTTTCAAAGTTTCAATTTTTCAAAGGCCGCCAAAACGCTCCAAATCTATGGCCGGTCGGTTTTGAGGTTAGAATGTCAAATATCAAAACAAGGATGAGCTTTACGGTACATAATTTCATATTTTATTCATAGTAAACCATAACTAAACATAAGTAATAACATTATGTTAATTTTTAGAAACTTTAACTCGAAGAATAATAATAGTATTGAGCATTAATATAATCAAAATATCCATATTGATAATTGGTTAGCTCGTGAATACTCTAATTTCTCTTATTATCAACAGTTTTTTTTTAAGAATAATTACAGAGCTTAAAGTCACATCAGATGTTTCAAATATAATGGTGCCAATACAACAAGGTGTTTTGATGAGATGATTATTTATTCACTTTTCAATAACGATTCATAAATTCTGCCTATAATTATGTATAACAAAAGAATCTGCGTTTGCTGATCTATATGAATATGTATTTTTAAAGTCATAATATTTTTCCCTGGAGTTCCTTATTTTTAGATTAAAATACTCACTTAGCATTCTTTTGTCTTCATGGCACCTTTACACCATGAAATCTTATATGGTCAGAAGAACTTAGCAATTTTCAGAAATGATTTGCCGGGAGTTTTGTTAGTTAGAGAGCACCTCGAGTGTTGCTTCAACTGGGGTTGCTTTATCAACCCTTCCTTTTTCATATCGGTCAAGTCTAATGGGTCAAACAGACGGATTGACCACTCGTATAGAAGTGGCAAAATTTGAGACAGAGCTTTTAACGATCCACATTATTGTGCGAGATTTAGTTTGATGCCGGGAACCTGTTTTGAAATAAAAGAATTTCAACAACGTGCGTTTTGGAAATGGTTAAGTACTTACAATAAAACGAAATAAAAGCGCCTTTGAAAGGCTGATTGAATCATTAAACAGCGCTATATATGGCTAATTATTTAGATAAATATATCCGTATGTACTCAATGCACGTAACATCGCGTTGGGGTCACCAAATATAGGATGTAATATATGTGGGATATATTATTCCTATTAGTTTGTATTATATGACTCATTGATTTTTATACACATGAGTTATGAAAAATATTACACACGAGTACAAGTTAACTGAACTAAGTAGACTACATAGGGAAAGCAGGAGTGGAGGAATGAGTGCTATTAGGGAAAACCGTCTATTATATAAGAACTTTAGATGTCACTAGTGTCGCCGTACTTTAGATGTTTGACGGCTGTTGAAATGGTTAATCTTGGTGGCCAGTTCAGCAGATAGAAGCAGGTAGCTACAATGTTGATCAGAATATCTAGAATGAAAATTTAAAGTTTTCAATGCGCTGCAGGCAAAATTGTACCGATTGACAAGAAAAAAAAAATGGATTAAAATTTTTTTGAATTTGTATGTTATTTACAATCGTTGTCAAGGAACGGGGAGAAACGTGGGTAATTAAATAATAATTTTACTAAACAAAAAATGTATTTTATATTTTTGGAACCATTAGCATTATCATTTTATTGGCGTTTGCATTGATTTCTATTCAGGACTGGTCTTTAAACATGGTCTACACATAGTTCTTTAGAAGCCTGTCATAAAAAAACGTTACTGCATTTTCTTTCCATTAGTTAGTACTTAGAGCAATTTTCTAAGCTACGCATCTCTGACAGCCTTGTAAAATGGATATAAGAGTGCGTCCATATTATTTATAAAATATACTACGATCTTATTATACTACAATTGGATCTTATATTATATTACGCTTTATGTTCTATTTCCCTTATTGATTTTTATTATTTATCAACTCTACCAAGTGATAACTAAACTAAAAGCCATGCATACTGTCAACATTTTAACTGGATTAATAATATGTATGCCCTTCCCAGTTCGAATTGTATAAATATGATCATGTTATTCATCTGTAAATGTTCTAAAACAATAAAGAAATATGAATTCTATATCCCTCTACATCGCATGAAACACTTATATAATCTGCCGGTTCAGTTTGCTCGTTAGTCTTTGCAGTGACAAGTAATGACAAAAACGTCCGAGTCATCGAAGAAAAGTAAAAAAGCTCAGATTCGATACATTTTTCCATTCGCCTGGATAATTTTTCTCATTCCCTTCATCTCGTAGTCTTTTACGGACTAACGGGACCTCCCTACGAACACGTGAACGCCTTTACTAGTATTAGATGCAATTTGTCTTCAATCAATTTGCTGGGATGTGTTCAAAGAATGCATTCGAATACAAAACCAAAATGACGTATAGATGTTTTTATTTTCCAAAGCCCTGTAGAAAGAAGCCACGTGAAAGGACGTTATCTAGACATACGAGTACCTATGTAGATATATCATACATAGTGATTATTTAAAAAAAGTTATAGTTTTTAAGTATTTTTTTCACTGGCTCCTAATAGTTTGAAGTTGTTTGGACTCTTAAGGTCTATTCAAATCTACCAGCACCGCACAGTGCAGAGCAGCACAGACACAGTATAGACACGAGTACGTCTTTCAACTGAACTGGCAACTGAGCGTTGGCGTCCGCCACAACGTGTTAGAGGATTTTATAATCCCAATCCCATATTTATTATTACTTCGTAACCTAAATTCCCTGACCAATTCAATCAATTTTTCGTTATCCATTTTCTCGATTTCAGCAATATATGCGTCTAATGACGCCAACTGATGGTGGCGGTGCTAATGATATAAGTCCATACTAACTGCGAAGGCGCAGACGTCTAGTGGCCAGTCACTGGTCACCAGCAAAGTCAAAATATTATAGCTTTCGTACGCTGTAATATGAATATGTTCATAATTAATGTACTCTTATATAATGCTGTCGTGTCTGTACTGTACTGTTATGCACTGTGCGGTGCTGGTAGATATGAATAGACCTTTTTATGCGGTATTAAGAATTAAAAAAAAAGTCATTTTGTTAAAGTTTATCCAAGGATTTGACGCAAACTAAACCGAAATTGTTTTCAATGGACGTATAAGGTACCCTTTTTTTAATCAAAATAAAGTTTTTAGTTACGTTAAAAAAACCTAGGCAGGTACCATACTAAAGAACACCCAGCAAAAATGCCAACTCTCAATCTGAAATAAAGATACTTACCTATGTATCCATATGCATAGCGAAGAGGCAAATCTTATAATTACACTGTCTCAGTTTGGCAGTGTGGTTACAAGTGAGCGAAACTCCGGCCTACATAATAGGTGCGGATATAAAGTTAAGTAATAATATATAGGCATTATAAATATGCACTAAAATGTGATTTTCAATGTAATTTCATTCAGAAATGTTGTGATCCATCCATGATTGATGCATACATTATTAATCTACATTGCACCAGGATAACATTCATAATTTTTTGGTGAAAAAGTATTACGTCCATAGAACTGTAATGTAATACTTTTTCAGACATTGTAGTTATATTCAACTGTACGGAATACAAATACAAACAGACGATTATTGCATACATCTACAACAATTAATAAGATATGTGTTGTTACATAACGCAAATACCCTATAAATACTAGCCACTCGTTAGGTTAGCACCCCTAGCGACAAAAGGAGACATCACTCTTACGCGGCCCCCGGTTCCGCCCGCGCGCTCTCAACGCGACACTCTCTCTGTGGACTCGGCCTTGTCAACATCCTCCCCGAAGTGCACCATCCACCATGGACCTGGCAATGGATTATTACCCGGACACACGACCGACGACCGCCATTCCCAACCGTGAGCTGTATCTTGGTTATCCCCATTTCATTGTGTTGTAATTCTATTTCAAGTCACATTTAACAATGCCGTTCGTAGAGTATTTCAGAGAGAATCATAGATTACCCGTAACATTATTGGTAATATGTAGGTTAGCCTGTTCCCCTTGTGTAATCTTACTATGTCTGTGCCCTTTTTACCGAGTAAACCACTGATTTCTGAAAGCATCTGAGTGTTTTAATTGATAAAGTCTCGAGTCACAATCCCCAATTATAAGACTGCCTGTCGATTCACGATCCTGAAGAAGAGCTCCGAGGCCTGCCGATGATGAGCTAGTCGTAGATCCCGAGTTCCCTGGAAGAAAACCTCTCTCAGGGTAAACACACACACACACACACGCACTGTCTCCCGCAAATTCACCTTCCCAACCTTCCTCCACACCTTCTCCCGCATTCCCGCATTCCCCGCACAAATACATATCATTACACTGACAAATCGTATCATTACACTGGCTTCCCAACGTCGGTGCTTTCTTTGGGAATTGGAACAGACTCCATAAATTAAACTTGCCGCAATTATTCTCGTTGCAAACATAGTTCCTGCTCATAGGATGCTTTCAGAATTGGTATAAATATCTCTTATTGTATTATATCTTCTCCCTGTAAATTTGTTCCCACAGCAATTTTTCTAGAATCATTTCTAACCATGTTCAAAAAACCGTTAAAAAACGCGCCAGATTGTTCTAGAAACAATCTCGAGACGCTTGACTGAAACCGTTAAAAAACGCGCCAGATTGTTCTAGAAACAATCTCGAGACGCTTGACTGAAACCGTTAAAAGACGCGCCAAAACGTTCTAGAACATTTCATATCACGTGACGCAACAATCGCATCGGGAACGTTCGACGAAGCGCGGCAGAATTCTGGAATATTCGGCCGAATTCTTTTTTCAACCAAACTCGTTTGAAGTTCGTTTAAACAATCTCCAGACGCGGCGCGTCGTATCAATATCAAGTTGGCAAGATTGAATCTATACCAACTTGCAAATTAACAGAATAGGCAACTTTACAGTCCCTCTTTTATTTTTCTCAAGTTGCCTAGATCAAGTCAGCTGATTTTTGACAGTTCCATAAACAAACAACTCACGCCGTCCCTTACGTTGCTATCGGCTTTGCAACAATTAAGTTATTTTCGATAAATAAGATCGCAAACACACCATTAAGTCCTTTTGTCCAGTAAACAACAGGTACAACTAATTTACAACAAGGATTACCTACTTCCATTTCCTCAAATAATTCTCGCAAATATGTAACATTGTGTTTACATATTGTATTGATACTTTATTAAGTGATTTAAAACCCTCTGACAGTGACTTAATAATAATAAAATAAGCCAAAGACAATTAAATCAAGTGATACTTTAAATTTATAAGTTAAAACTATTACGCCAGTGTTTCTAAGATAATAAACTTCAAATAATTAATGACGAATTTTTATCTCTTTTCGAGTTCCTCTTTTTTTAAAAACAATAAACAAGGAAGTAATTGTCAATTACCGGTTCCCTAAATCCAATTACGGGCCTAGTGTCAATTAACCTCAAGTTTCAACAAGTGTAAAGTGATTTTTTTTTTAAAAAAAATTACCGTTTTCTAAACTAGAATCTTGGCAAATTTTTCAAGTTTTAAGTAAAAGTTACAAAAGTGAATAGTGAAATTTAAAATATCATCCCCCTAAACAAATCCCTCGCCAATTTTTGTTAAATTTCAAACACTTAGAAAAACCAGAGGTTCTCAACTTTTTTTTCTAAGTCTCAAAATTTTTTTTCTTCTCTCTCCTTTTTAAATTTTAATTTTCAAAATGGAAACCACACCTGCCTTGGGTATCATCGCCAACATTCACCAATCAAACAAGGACACAATTCTTCAAGCATTGCGCGACAGAAACCTGTCTCCACAAAACAAAACTAAGAAAGCTCTAATAAAATACGCACAGCTTTTCAATAAAAAATACATCAAGACCCTCCCCTTCAATTTATCAAACCCTGTTGAAATAAAAATCATCACCCAGGAGCAAAAGGACACAATCCCAGTCGCGGAGGAACCTAACAAAACCTATGACCTAACTCCCTGGAAACTAAAATTTAACGGTTTAACCAGTGTAGAAGACTTCATTGATAAGGCGGAAGAAACAGCTTCAATAAGAGGAATCCCCATAGAAATTCTGCACAAAAACTTCATAGACCTCATCAGCCCAGAATTGTTTCCCTGGCACAAAATTAACAAAAAAAAACAAAATCTTGGTCTGAACTCAAGTCGGCCCTTGAGCTCAGCTTCGGAAAACAAGAAGCTCAACATAGAATCAAGCTTAATCTCCTGTCAATCAAACAAGACCCTAGTGAAAATACGGCTCAATACTTTCAACGAGCTGAACTACTGAACGACAAGCTGTCAACCCCTTTACCCGACAACGAAATTTTAGCAGTCATCATTGATGGACTACTAGATAAATACGAACACATCATCACTTCGCAAAAAATTTCTTCCTTACTACAATTGAAAGAAGTTTGCCTCATTCTCGAAATACACCAGAACAAGAAGAAACCCTCGGACATTTCTCAAAATACAATTAAACCCAGTTTATTTTCTTCCTCTAGACCGGATAATAACGAAAAAAAATTCTGCACCTTCTGCAAAAGAATAGGTCATGAATATTCCTCTTGTTTCAAACGCAACAGGACAAAAGAAAACCAAGAACATAAATCTTTAAAGAGACCCTTCTCCCAAACCCGTTCACCACCTCGTGACAACCTAAGGGAAATCTTCAAGAGATCAAAACTCAACAATGAAAGGATCGGCGTTCAAAACCACCGTTATATCAAACCACCAATAGATTTCTCCAGACCACCCCCGAATTGGAATAAAAACCCAAAAAACTAGGGCACAACCTCTCCACTCTTCGTTCTTTTTCAAGGCCTAAAGAATGGACGGAGTGGTTGGCCCACGTCAAATATTTCAAACAGGCCTTGCACCTATCTTCCGTCAGCTGCAGACAAGCCCAAGACGGACGACCTTTCGCACAATTTTCCATTAACAACGTAGTTTTTTCCGGACTCCTGGATAGCGGAGCCTCCATTAGTTGCCTTGGAGACAACGCCCATTTAATCTTTATAAATAATGGTTTCAAAATAAAGAACCAAACTCCACTTGTCACAACGGCTGACAACACAATTCAAACTGTCACCGGTTCTCTCGCCCTTCCAGTAAAATGTGGAAACAAATCAGTTACGATCAACTTCCTAGTGATCCCTTCCATCTCTCAAAAGTTCATCCTCGGTGTGGATTTTTGGAAAGCATTCGACATTGCTCCACAAGTATTTAGTCCCGGTAACGAACCAAACATTCCACCACAAATCTCCGAAATTCATCCAATCATCCCTTATGGAAATCTAAATTCGGCTCAAAACCTACAACTAAAGGAAACTATCAACAAATTCGAATCAATAGCTTTCGAAAATTGCGGTCTAGGACTTACCAACCTGGTTAAACACAATATCAAAACAACTGGCCCCCCAATCAAACAAAGGTATTACAATCTAGCTCCCCAAAAATTGAAACTGTTAGAAAAAGAACTAGACGAAATGCTAAGCATGGGTGTCGTAGTTCCCAGCAGGAGCGCTTGGACAAACCCAACCCTTCTCGTTGCCAAAAAAGACGGTTCTGCCCGTTTTTGTCTCGACAGCAGACGCCTCAATGCTTGCACCGAGGCAGACGCATACCCTTTACCATTAGTACATGCCATCCTTGACAAACTCAGGAACGCCAAGTTTATCTCATCTATAGACCTCTCCCGCGCATTCTGGCAAATACCATTAGACTCCGATTCCTGCGACAAAACTGCGTTTGTTGTACCAGGAAGAGGAATGTTTCACTTCACAAGACTACCTTTTGGTCTAAAAAACAGCCCAGCAGAATTACAAAGACTAATGGACAAACTGTTCGGTCCAGAATCAGACAACAACTTATTTTGCTATCTGGACGATTTAATCATCATAAGCGACACCTTTGAAAAACACATCGCCATGTTGGAAAAAGTATTCCAACAACTCAAATTCGCCGGCCTAACCATCAACCTTAAAAAATCAGAGTTCTGTAAATCTCGCCTTCGTTACCTCGGTTTCATCGTCGACGAAAAGGGTCTAAGAACAGATCCCAACAAAGTCGAAGCTATGGCAAATTTCCCTAGACCAAAAAACGCTAAAGAAGTCAAAGGCTTCCTTGGTCTCGCCGGCTACTATAGAAGATTCATCAAAGATTTCTCCTCCATAGCAGCCCCTCTCAATAAAATCACCGGCTCCCGCAAAGGCGTCAGCAACTTTGTTTGGTCCACAGAAACCGAAAACGCTTTTACCACCTTGAAATCAGCATTGCAATCCGCACCTGTTCTGAACTGCCCTGATTTTACCTTACCTTTTACCCTGCATACGGACGCCTCCAATGTCGGAATAGGGGGAGTTTTAACGCAGGAATTTCCCGACGGCGAACACCCCGTTGCATACTATTCCCGTGGCCTAAACAAAAATGAAAGAAACTACGGAATCACCGAAAAAGAACTATTAGCAGTCATGGACTCAATACACCATTTCCGAGGCTACATCGACGGTAGCAAGTTCACTGTCGTCACTGACCACAGCAGTTTAAAATGGTTGATTTCCTTGGATAATCCCTCAGGCAGACTGGCCCGTTGGTCATCTCGTCTATCACAATTCACTTTCGATGTAATACACCGCAAAGGTGCCGATAATATTGTACCCGATGCGCTCTCCAAAATTGAAATTGCTTCTTTAAATACCCAAACAAATGTTCCTACTCCCGTGACAAAGGACACTTGGTATTTAAAAATTTACAATGGATGCAAGAATACTCCCCAACAGTTTCCCAATTTTATCATAAAAGAAGGACAACTCTTCCGAAATTGCAAACCCCCGCTTTCTATCCTCGAAGACTACGCTTGGAAACTGGTTGTCCCTCTTGAAGAGAGAAAACAAATAATATCCGACAACCATAGCGCACCCGATTCCATACATCCTGGCACTTTCAAAACTTACAAGAAAATAACTTTAAAACACTATTGGCCTGGTCTATTCAAGCAAGTTCGTAATTACATTTCTAAATGCGACATCTGCAAAGCTTATAAGCACAGCACAGCCCCTACTGCTGGTCTAATGGGTAAACCCAAACATGTAGACAGACCACTACAATCATTATCTATGGACCTTGTCGGCCCGTTTCCCAAAAGTTATGCCGGATACATACACATACTCAGCGTAGTAGACATTTTTACCAAATATTGTTGGATTTTCCCTCTAAAAAGAGCTAATGCAAAAACAATCATTAACCTCTTGGAAAAACACATATTTATACCCTACGGAACCCCTCGAACTGTCATTATAGACAATGGTAAACAATTCATCGCAACGGAATTCAAAGAATTTCTATCTAAATATGGAATAAAAGACATCTTTTATAACACTCTCTATACTCCACAAAATAACACTGTAGAACGCTATAATCAAACTATTAATACAGCTCTGGCAATTCTAGTTGGCAAAGATCAACGCACTTGGTGTAAAAACTTAGAAAAAATTCAGGCAGCCATGAATAACACATTGAATCTCACAACTGGTTACACCCCTTTCTTCCTCAAACACGGTATGGAACAAATTTTCCATAGCTCCCTACATCGAAACTTCGAATTTCCATCTTCGGCTCCTCATTCTGAAAGTCCAGTGGAAAATTATGCTCATCGTTTGGAAGAATTGTCTGCTATTTATAGTGAAGTAATAGATGCCTTATTACTGGCCCACCAGAAAAGTGCGGACAGATATAACCTTCGAAAAAAACACGTAACTTTTAAAGAAAAAGATATCGTTTGGAGAAAAAATAACACACTATCTCAAGGAGCCCTATACTTCTCGGCCAAGTTGGCGCCTCGTTTTATCAAGGCAAAAGTCCTGAGAAAAATCTCAGACTTGGTCTATACTCTTTCTGACACATCTGGTAAACACATAGGCAATTACCACGTGAAAGATATCGTTAAAACTGGAAATATGGAAACAATAGAAACCATATACCATGTTGACTCATCCATACCCTCTGGACAAAATCAACAATTGCCACATGTTGCGAATGTCGCAGAAACATTCACTATTTAACATGTAAGAAAACCTTGCATTTTTGAAAGTTACATTAGTGTCAGGTGTAATACTTTCCTTTTGTAACATAATTATATATAATCAATCGTCTGTTTTGTTTTTTCAATCTCTGTTTTTCACTCCTCATCTTCACTCACGTCGGACATTTTTTTTTCTCCTTTTTTGAAAATGATCACTTCAAAATAAGGAAATCACCTTTGTTGTCGGTAATTATTTCTGGGAAACGTACCCAGAGGTGTTACCCTACCCTCTCACTTTAACAACGTTTCCGTCCCATCATGTCATGTGTAAATATTCAATTCATCTCTGTGTTTTGTCTTTTCTTGTGCACCCTTTTGTCATTTTTGTTTGTTCAAATATCTCACTCCTCGAGAATACATACGTACAAAAGTCATTGACTTTTGTTACGCACCCAATTACAGTAATCAAACTCTGGTTAGGATTTTCAGTCAAATGCAAGTATAAATTCCCGCTGTGGTATCAACATTCTGACTCGAAAATCACACCTGTTGAACGAAAGTTATAACGGGTAAATGTTTTGTTTTTTCAATTTTTCCAAAATTGAATGGCGCTCACCCTAATTGCTCTTTTAATTTTCCCATTTTTCAGAACTCGACACTGACACGTCAATTCTGAAAAACGTCATTGGCATAATGAACAATCTTAAGATCAGTTCCCCTCACTAATGACAATTACTTTGTATAACTATCGCCTCGTTATTCCAAGTATGTAAAACCTAAAGTGGTCTTGAATAAGCCATGGTGATATGTTTCTTGTTAGGTTCATGTCTTGTATTGTCCCTAATTCATTTTGTGCTGCGTAAACTTAGCCCTATAACTAAGTCATCACAGTAACTCTCTGGCAAAGAGTAAGTAAAACCAATTCGGTCTCTTCTGCAAAATACCTTGCTCTGTGTAAGTAAATATTTTACCATCACTTTGCTCCCCTCGTTACAATTAGAGTTTTTTAAAACCATTTAGGTCTCTTTTGTACTTGTTTTTGTATTATTTAAAATGTACATTTTACGCCGTGTTAAGGACTGTTAATTCAATCATTAAATATATGGTATTAATGTTAACCTCGCCGTCTGTATTGAAATGGGTACCTTTTGAACGTAATTGTTGTATTACATGATACGTGTGAACGTTAAAATATCTACCATGATACGAGGAGTCGTCATAATCACTCTTGTTGTCAACTATGTTGACATTTAGGTAAATTTGTTTCATTAAATTGTCATAAATTCCTAATTTTTTTTACCATCTTTTCAATACTGGGCACCCTTGCAAATCGTTCAATTTTGCGCGATACGTGGAGACGTAATAAAACTCACCATGATACGTGGAGACGTAATAAAACTCACCATGATACGTGGAGACGTAATAAAACTCACCATGATACGTGAAGACGTTATAAAACTCACCGTGATTCGTGCGAACGACATAATATCTTTTGGCTTTTCTTGAAATAAAGTTTGCCACATTTGTTGTCTATCGAACTAAATGTTTGATATTTTGTGATACTTGTATAAAACTTGTAACTCGTTGTCTAGGAAACGATTAAGAAAACTCCTAGGTTTGTGAAATTTGAACAAGGGTCTGTCATTTTCCCACAAACGTGTAGAAGATTAAAACGACCCCTAGCCTTTCGCCTAATACACGCGAAAGACTAGTTCTGTATAACTGTGTATGCTGTAATCATCATTCATTTGTACAAATGTAATGAGTCCAGAACCCTGTTGTTTACTTTCCTTCATTCTCCCCAAGAGATTGAACCTGGACTATAGCCAGATCACAGCAGATTTCTGTACTCAATTTCCTTGTCACCCAAGTGAAATAAATGATTCATGTATTTGGAAATTGTACGTTACGCTCTCAGCATAACGTCTGTCAAATAGGTCAAACCTCATCCATGAATTATTTTCCCAACTCCACCCTCAAAATATCTTACCTTGATAGTAATATATTGTCACCGCCTCAGCGATTACATTGACCACAAAGGGTCAATTGCTTTCAAGTAAGATATGTGTAATTATGTACAAACCTCAGTTCTTGTATCAGTGGATATGTATTCAGTGCTACTGCACTGAATGGACTATATATTGTCACCTTTGATGCTGAATACTGGTATTTGTATATAATTTAAGACTTTCAGCTCAGTTGTTTATTTCCCTTTTTGTTCGTTCTCTCTCTCTCTGGAATGCTCTTAACGCGGTTAACCTACGTTTTTTTCTCTCTTACAACACACTTGTTTCTCTCCAAACTTTTGCATCATTGGTCTACCAGGCAGGTAAACTTCAAGAATTTTGTTTTAATAATAATTTCCCCCCTGGACTAAAAAGAAGCCCAGCAGCCTTCTTCATCATCAGCCCAGCAGCCTTCTTCATCATCAGCCCAGCAGCCTTCTTCATCACCAGCCTAGCAGAACTTCACCCCATCACCACAAACTGTCACGGAGGCTCATCATCTTCAACCACAAACATAAAAACACCCGACCCTGCTTACCATAATCAAGCTGGAGTCGTACGTGTAGTTGCGAACCAAGTTGTCTCATAATACATAGACACTTTCAAAACGACCTTTTGGACATGTCAGTCCTAGGCCCGTTCCAGTTCATCAATAGCCAGCTGCCGTCTTTTGTCACGCTAGACATAGACTCATCATTGTCTTGCATACATTATCACTACCAAGACCCGTTCCAGTTCATACCAGAAGCCAGCCGTCGTCTTTTGTCACGCTAGACATGGACACAACCCTTATCTTGCACACCATAACTGTCAAGACTTACCAACATTGCCGCCGCGCAATATTCACCATATACAACCACTTCACCTTGGAACATCATCAACCACATTCCTGCCTCGCCACCTGGCATAAGGAATCCTCTCTGGCTCATCTCGCAAACCACAAACCATTTACTGCTGTTTATTTCTCCAAACCTCTGTGATGGTAACTCTCCACCGAACTTTTGTTTTTACTTGACCCGAGTGTTATCTCAAAAGGGTCAGGTTACAGTGAGGTCATAACATAAAACCAGTAAACCCACGTCGCACCACAACGCAAAACCACTCCGAAACTTAGCTTACAGACCAATGATAAACCATAGAGCCATTTTTTTTTCTTGTTTCTATTCAACATAACCATGTATTTTTGTTTCTATTCAACATAACCAGGTATTGTTATCACTGTTCTGCATAACTATGTATTATTTTGTTGATTTTAGTGCATAATCATGTATGTTTGCCCCATCACTCACATTGTATGTAATTCACCCACCTCTAGTTTATAAGGATAGCTAGACCTCTCTCTCTCTGCTTTCTCAACCTTGTAACAACGGTGCATTTTAGAGGATTTTTTTAGTCCTACAGCTTCATTACCACGGCGCTTTTTTTCGTGACATGGGGGAATGTGTTACATAACGCAAATACCCTATAAATACTAGCCACTCGTTAGGTTAGCACCCCTAGCGACAAAAGGAGACATCACTCTTACGCGGCCCCCGGTTCCGCCCGCACGCTCTCAACGCGACACTCTCTCTGTGGACTCGGCCTTGTCAACATCCTCCCCGAAGTGCACCATCCACCATGGACCTGGCAATGGATTATTACCCGGACACACGACCGACGACCGCCATTCCCAACCGTGAGCTGTATCTTGGTTATCCCCATTTCATTGTGTTGTAATTCTATTTCAAGTCACATTTAACAATGCCGTTCGTAGAGTATTTCAGAGAGAATCATAGATTACCCGTAACATTATTGGTAATATGTAGGTTAGCCTGTTCCCCTTGTGTAATCTTACTATGTCTGTGCCCTTTTTACCGAGTAAACCACTGATTTCTGAAAGCATCTGAGTGTTTTAATTGATAAAGTCTCGAGTCACAATCCCCAATTATAAGACTGCCTGTCGATTCACGATCCTGAAGAAGAGCTCCGAGGCCTGCCGATGATGAGCTAGTCGTAGGTCCCGAGTTCCCTGGAAGAAAACCTCTCTCAGGGTAAACACACACACACACACGCACTGTCTCCCGCAAATTCACCTTCCCAACCTTCCTCCACACCTTCTCCCGCATTCCCGCATTCCCCGCACAAATACATACCATTACAGTGTCTAGAGTGTAATATCAGTGAATGTGAGGTGTGTTATGTATATTCGCCTCTGTTGCTAATTATTCGGAGTGGTACTTACACGATGTTATTGCTGAATTTGTTCGTGAGACATTATTATTAAATATTTAGTTTTTGTATTTTGTGACGACTATCTATTTTACCTGTGTACCTACTGTGATGTGTTTTGCACCTGTGTTACTATTGTAATTTGAATTTTTATGACAAAATATGTAAAAGCCTTATACAATATAATAAATAAATCAATTGTGTATGAACTTCGTATTTTCCTCAAATACGTAGGTACCTAGTAGTGGCGTGCATTGCTCTATGACCAATGGTAGGCTGTGTGTTGGTTTTCATGTTCGAGTATGAATTATGCATTGAATATTTAAAAATAGTCATTTAATTATTTTATTCCCCCGATTGTTGTAGGCAACTGAATGAATGAGCGTACCTCCGCCAAATTCACTAAAAAATTACTATCACTATCAGTAATTTGTGGACTGCACGGCGCACGCCGCTGGTACTAAGCAATAATAATTATTCTAATTTCTTCAAACTATTTGTAACTTTGTGGCGTCATTATTAATTAAATAATTAAAACATATACTATGTATAAACCACTTTTATTAAAATATATAAATATTTATACATGTTTCGACAGCAATGCTGTCATCCTCAGGAATATATGAATACTAAAAAATAATTTCAAGTATAGACAAATGATAAAAATTAGAACAATAATTTAAGAATAGACAAATATGAACATAAACAAAAATTAATTAAAGTACTTAATCAAAAATACTAATAATAAAAAAATAATAAAAAATAAAAAAAATAAAAAAATATTATTAAACATTGAATAACAAATTTATATTAGAAATTAAAAAAAGAAATTATTTTTATTATTAATATTAATATGAAAATAAATTTAAGAGACCGCTATTTTAAAAAAACACATTTGATTAGTTATTAAATTTAATTCGCTATTAATACTTTTTCTTATTTCTAAAATTTCTAATTTATCTAATTGTAATCCGGTTGTATTTGTATGTAAATTTTTTAAGCCTTTATTTACATCGAGCGAATGATTGGTTTCTAAAATATGATTTGCAAATTCTGAATTTAAACACATCAGGTGTAATATTTATATATTTTAATAAAAGTGGTGTATACAAAGTATATTTTTAATTATTTAATTAATAATTATCGGTTTAAAATGTTTTTGCACTCTCTGTACCTGGAAACATACAATTATTATTATTCTCATAACCTTTTTTGGAACAGGTTGGGAGGATTGTTGTTCAACCGAAATGTCAAAAATATGCCCTTAAAAAAGAAGCGAAGCTAGCAGTCCATGGTGGAGCGTTGATGCCAACTCTGATTTATGGCATTGAACAAGCAGAAGCACGATGAATGTAGACTGATGAGATCCCTGAGGTATATGTCTGGTAAAACCATATATGTATAAAACTAAATGTGGATATATAAGGAAAGAATGAATAGGTATGGCTTAAAATAAAGAAATGCACAAAATGTATTTTACATTTAACTTGCAGAGACGTGAAGGAAATGTAAATTCACGACTCGCAGCGCCATATTAATTGCATTATCCACAAATATATTGAAAATCCTAATAATTACAAATCATAATATCCGTTCCGCAGCTTTGCAAATGACATCCTGTCAAAATGCAATGGCGGGAAATTATTTTCCGAGTGTTTAGCGCAAGCGGCGCTGACATCTAGCGGTAATAAAATTAAACAGTATTAGGCGGAAGTTACGCTATTGATCCATAGATGGTGCTGTGATAGATGTTGTATTATGTATTTCTAAAAGTTGTTATTGGTGCTGTCTCTTCCACGTAGTTATTTTATTTTTAGATAGTTTTTGATAGTTACATCAAATATCGTAGATCTACGGTATTTGGTTACATTCAATTAAAAAACACGAAAATATCTATTTAATTATCTCAAATGCAAAGCAGATCGAATATTAAATTAGGTAGGTACTAGCCAAATACACATAAAATGTAATGCAGACAAAAGGAACTCCAATAAAATATTCTTTATTTTTTTTATCAATAATGACGTTCAAACTTAAATACCAGTACATTTATTTTTTTTTTCTAAAGTTAGTTTTCACCGTTAACGGGGAGAGGGACGTCGTAGAGTTATTATTTATTCATTCAAAATAATGATAGTATTATTAAGCAATACGATAAACATAATGTTTTTAAATAGAAAAATATTTATTAAATATTTTATAAATTTACATATGCTTAGCATTTATCAAAATCCAATCAGCAATATTTTTATTTTTTTTACCGTTCCATTGTATATCTTACAAAATATTTAAAATACGAATATGATTTTTAAAGTGGAGAAAAGTATGTTTAATAATTTGTCGTTGCGTTTTTGTAAATAAACGTAACCAAAAATTTGTATTCCGCATTATAAAAATAAAATAAAAACATTGTTTTTTTTTGTAATAATACTATTATTATTATGAATTAATAAATAATAACTCTCCGACTTCCTTCTCCCCCTTAACAATATTTTTTTATACATAATAATAAATTAATAATAGCGAGACATTTTAGTGACTTTCTTTATTTAAGTTAGAAATACATTAAATATTATGAGAAATGTAATATTATTAATTTAATAATATATTATTCATAGATATGTTGTTAGCCTTCACACTTTTTTCTGCTTGGGTTTGTGTCGAAATCGGTTTCCGTCCATCATTTGTGAAATGTTGTTTTTTACTGAATTGGAACAAATTCTGAAAACAAAATAAAAATGATTTTTTTCTAACCGGTGCACATACTGTTATTTATTTCAGAAGCATTTATTTGAGCTTTTATTAGAGAAGTAATGTACAGTGTACACGTTCCTACGTAACAGCCAAAAATTTAGACCTCTCCTACATAGAGTTACCGTTAGAGTTACCGTAACTACAAAATCGGAAATTTACAAGAAAGTGGTTAAGAGTGGTTTATCAATTACGTCCCAAATTTGATCAAAATGATCAAAAGATCAACCTACACAAAGCTTCTGTCTCTTTAAACCACTCTCCTGTAAAGTTCATATTTTGAAGTAACCATACTTTACGTTGGAGGGGTCGATTTGTCTTTAAAAAAAACTCCATCGATATATTAAAATCACACCCTGTGAAAATCTAGCAATACCCTCGGGGGCGGCAACTGAACATTGTTTGAAAACAAGATATATTAATACGAAAGAGAGAGGGAGCGCCCCAATATAAATAACACTTAGGGCGTAAATAATCGTTTCAAAACTGTTAATAAAACATCACATATTATTTTGAATATACCGAGAATCTCTAGACTACAGACTTAAATTACATTTAATGATTTTTTATACATATAATATCAAATAACAGAACCACAAGTGTTATTTAAA
Organism: Halesus radiatus; assembly: GCA_022606495.2. Taxonomy (NCBI): domain Eukaryota; kingdom Metazoa; phylum Arthropoda; class Insecta; order Trichoptera; family Limnephilidae; genus Halesus; species Halesus radiatus. The sequence continues at coordinate 5,959 of JAHDVE020006471.1, read as the reverse complement.
TTTTTCGGGTCATGCTTTGCGATTTTTTTCAATAAAGGTAATTTAAAATAATTACTTTTTTTTAACTAGACATCTGAATAGAGATTATCTTAAAAAATTGGGTATATTTTTTTAAGTGCTTAAAAACGTAAAGTTTTCAAGGGAAATTTGCAATATGTGCATGGAAATTCGGAATGTGGAGGCCGAGTGTAAACTGGGTTTACAACACCTGTGCGCCGGAATTTTAAAAAAAGTCATCCAAGGAATACCGGCCAATGTAAAATGAGTTTAAAATGTATTTAAATTTAAGAAAGAAGTGACGAAATATGTAAAGTGTTAATTTCAATTTTTTGTAATTTTTAAATTTAGTTTTTAACTTTACTTGCTATTTTTTTTCTTGGTGTTATATTTCATGTATATATTTGAGTAACTATTGTACACGGAATGTACTATTTTAAGTTAAATAAATAAATTGCTGTCTAGCAACATTTCTTCTGTTGGTGCCCTGCCCTATCGGAGACTAGCTTTCTTCGGGGCAAAATCGATTCATGGAGTTTCCTTTTTTTTAAAACGGTTTTAAATAATTTGTAAACTGGTTCAATACTTACTGGCATACTCCTTCTGTTCCTCCCTGATGAGGTCGGCCAGCCTGATGCAGGCCTCTTCCATGTCCTCGGGGGTGGCCCTGCTGTAGGTGGCGCGGATGTAAGGGCACGGAACCGAGGAAGACAAGTTGAAGGCGTGCCCGGGGGCGAAGGTTATGCCCTTCTCGAAGGCTTTCCTGACGATCTGCAGGTAATAGAAAACATATAAATAAACGCAAGTCAAATTGAGATATGAGGTGAGTTTCAAATGACCAATAGAAAAACATAAGTCTGTTTTGACCCACTTCAATTTTATAATAATCGATCTGTTTCGAAAGTACCCTTCCTTCGTCGGGATATATTGAGACTAAACTATGATACGAAATAATGATTGACATACTCGTACATGAACATTTAGGTGTTGGAGTGAGAGCCGAACGAAGGGGAAGGAGTTTTTAGGGGGTTTTCTGAATGAACAATAATAACAAGGTTTAAATACGTATTTTAAAATTTCACATAGACATAGCATTCATCAAAATCAAATCAGAAATATAGCCTCTTCTCACAATTCTACGTATGTTTAACAAAATGTTGAATATCCTCAAAAAATACTCTGAAGATTTTTATTTAAAATGCCGAGAAGAAATTTTCCAAAAAAAAAATGGGTTTAGCTTATTTTTTCATAAACACTAACTTATTTGTTTTCTTCAATGAGGATTAAAAAACTTTGGTTAAATTAAAAAAAAACGTACAGGAAAAGGATTACAATTATTATTCTCCAATTTAATTACTTATTATCATATTTTTAGTATTTTTAAAAACATTGATAGATAAATAGGAGATTCAGAAAAGGTCATATTTCTGATTTGATTTTGATAAATGCTAAGCCTTCGTAATTTTTAAGAATTTGTATTTTTTTTTTTTTTTTTCTATTTAAAGATTATGTTTATCGTATTGCGTTATAATATTATCTCTTATCAATAATTCGAATTAATAAATAATCCCTCTCCCTCTTTAGCTGTACTGCTCTTCAGTCAATATAACGAACAACCATGAAATATCCATAATTCTCATGTTCTCGGTCCATCATTTTATTTTTATTTTTAATACAAAATTCTACATGCTTAATTGTTACAAACAATTTAAAGAACCAAATAAAACAGTTTGGGATAACAGTATCATCGGCTGACATCTTTTGGAGAGAAAGGAAAAAGAGTTCTCTTCCAGAAAATAATGCCAGTTTCAGATGAATGAGAGAGCTTTAAAGAATCGACAATTTCAGTGAAGACCTATATCCACAGCTGGATCCCAGAAGGCACCTGAAAAAAGTTGCAGGTTATCGCCAACAAAATAATGAATGACAGTACTCTCGCTAGATTGATTTCATTTCATTTATATTTGTGATCCACTTCACTGTTGTTTCATTCTTTGGACGCACTCCAAAATCTTGCTATGACGCCCATTTTACTTCTATATCAGATCGACGCGCTACCAAAGTCTCCGGTTTAGGAGTGGGGCCCTTGCGGTAACAGCGTACAAAATCTTACATAGTTCGATAGAAAGTCTATAAGTTATTTGTACCAAACAACTAATATCAGGGGCGGCACCGCGATCTTCTATGCATTCCACCTCTCAGAACAGACGTGTTGGCTCAGCACAGCATTACACGGGACACGGTGCTGCTAAGTAATATCTCTCTTGATATCTTCAACATAAACCTTGAAGGTTTCAAGAAACATGCAAATGCTATTCTATTTATCTTTTATATTGAAATATATGTTTGCATCTTTGTTACTGTTCATATATATGGTAAATGTATGAAGTAAGTTATACAAAAAAAAAATCATACCATGTTATAAATATCTGGAACATCTTTAACTCGGATCCAGACGAACATGCCAGCTTCTGGCACCTCCCACTCCGCCAGTCCCGTCAGGTGCTTGGTCATTGAAGCCAACAGGAAGTTCCTCTTGTGGAGGTAGAAGTCCTGGACTTCGAGCAAATGCTTGCGAAAACCTTCGAGGCCCCAGGCGTCCATCAATTTTGCGGTTATCATCTAAAAATAAAAATAAACTTTAATTAGGTATATTGAACAATAGTTCAGATTAGATTACATTGTTTGTTCGTCTAATGCGTTTGATAAGGGGCAGATGAAAAAAAAAATGACGGATAAATTTGGGATAACTGAACTGAGAACTGAGAATTAGAACAATTTCAAGCATCGAATTGCTCAGTTTCCGAAAACGGAGAAACAGTATGAATATTTATTTGGAGATGCTATGCAATGAGTAAGACCATGAAGTTTCGCTCCAGGGTCGTGAAGAAACCTATCTTGTAAAAGAGGAAAGCAGAAAAACTGGCAAGTTGTACAAGAACAAAAATGCTGTATTTGAGTAGTTTTGCCAGCAGACGGAAAACTGCTTTACTTACAATGGCATATAACCTCTTGAACGATCAAATCAACAATTCAGAAATTTTAGAAAAAAAAAATCCAATTATGTTCCTGACAATTTTACAAGAGCGCGCCAGATTTTTCCTTTATCCGAGATGCAGAACTAATCTACTATTGAAGAAGGATCCGGATGTCTACATTTTCCGCGTGAATATTGCTGATGTAAAGAACATAGCTAATTATGTAGTGTATCTTTGTTGTTGGCAAAATTTCTGAAAATGTACATCTAAAACAAAATGGCAAGACACCGTAAAAGAAGACTGTAGTGGGAGCGATCCATGGGCAAACTAAGGAACAGGTCGACTGACGAAACAAAATCCAGATAACGCACGAGGGAGGCCAATTTTTCTGTCGTGATGTCATTGTATAGTGCTATGATGATGATATGAACATGTATTGATTCATTTTGCTCTCGGGTGGATGTTTTTGCAAAAGACTATGAGGCATTCAAAAATTTGTAGTCCACCTGACAAAATGTGGTAACCAAGGTAGACAAAGAATAATTATTACGTTTGCTCATACCAAATTATTAAACAATGAACAGTGTAATGTGGGTTATAATTTGAGTACGGTCTACGTAACTATACATAACATTCAAATTAAACAATTCAAATAGAATTTTTGCCGCAGTTCTTAAAATAGTTGGTGTTGCAATGGTGAGCATAGTTTCCTTCCAAGTAGTTGATCGGGACGCCAATTACGGTTATTTTTAACCATTACAGTGCGGCCCAGCGCCATCGCGCTGTAAGCTTTAGTTACATAAATTGCGACGCAACGCTATAGCGCTGCAATGTTAAGTGTGCTTTTTGTGGTCCTCGGGAGAGCGCGTGTTCAATTTGAGCGTGGTATATTGGGGTTGGCGCGTGGCTTGATAACTGTATTTGTTGTTTGTCCTGTTAAATATTACAACTTAATTAGTCAATAATATTATCTTTTCTTAGTACTCAATTTTAAACACATTTTTTCCTTATAACGCCAAGCAGTACCTATCAAACACATATACATAATTGTTTACTTTATAATATTTGTTTTTTCTCATCTCTTCATAAGTACGTTCATAAGTTTTTTTTTCTGTACTGTTCTTCACATCTCTTCATACTTAATTATTATACTTTTTTCTAGATATATTATATTACCATACTATGGCAATAATAACTTTTTTCACTACTATTTTTGTATAATGGCTCTTAATATGAAATAAACTTGTCAATTTGACTGTCCTAAATCGGGATTTGTACCCAGTTGGGCAGTCAAAGCTTTCTTAGATTTTATTGTTTCAAAAAAAAAAAAAGATTAAACTCCTATAAAAATGTATTGTCATTGACATGGAATCGGAACCGTAATTGCAAAATGTCTTTGACCCTAAGGATAAGGACAATGTCTTATAATAATAATAATAATCGGATGATTTTTATAGCGCCGTGTTTGTGAAAAATCACCTCAAGGGCGCTGTACAAATCTTACTTCCTATTCTTACATTATTCCTATATTAAATCTATGACATTTTTTTTGGACACTATCATTACACATTATTTATAGACCATATAAAGAGATGCAGTTAGATTATCAAAATTAAATACGGCTTGGTCTAAGTTTTCATACATGTCTAATTGAAAAAAAAAAGAAGCTAACTGTATTTATTCCTTACGATATATTGCAAGACGCTAATACAAATATAGGAGTTATGTAAAGTTGGGGGCGGGTGAGGACGGGGGCCGGAGGTACTGATCCTTTCTTCCAATCTTCTTTGTCTTTGTTGGTGACGGGACGCTTGGTGTTGGTCTGCACGTACGCCATGCGCTTGTCAGCGGCTTCAGGATCCGGAAGGAGCACTTCAGCGTGTCGTCCACTGACATCATTGCTCCTGCATTATCGAATTCCCCGCAGTACCAGTTGCTTCTTGGCAAAGAACTCATACCCGTCCTCTACCACCTGATGCACCCTGCAGATCAGGTCAAATTCGTGCTTGTTGAGGAACTTGGCCACTATCTCAATGACGAAGGTAAAGGCTCGTTCTCGCCCCAGCTGGCGGTGTCCTTGTTGGGGTCCCAGCAGCCCACTTCCCGGTTGTATACAATATTTTTACAACCACCGTGGCCCGAATCGCCGTTTCTATTAACTGTTGGCACTTCACTAGTACATGTGGTGACGACCGACCGCCAGATGTGACCGATGCCGATGCGTTAATTCGGAAGAACGAAGCAGATTTCAACACAAAATATTTGAAATATTTGGGTTTTTGTTATAAACTTGATTTAAGCTCGAAACGACAGCACTAAAATTATGTAATTTTTATAAATGTAACCTAAAAATTATTGCGGTTATTTTATGCTATTTTTCTTTAAAAAAATAATCGGAATCTGGCTCCTGAGTTAGGTTTTCGTCCTTGGCAAAATATATATTTTTTTTATAAATGTGTACATTTACGTGTTTATTTTTATTTTCTATTATAACATCCCGTGATTTATCATGGGTCTGCTGTACTAATACCTAATATAATAAATAGTGGAAGCAAAGCCAGCAGTCCACAGTGGAGTGCTGATAACAACCCTGATGTATGATAGTGAGGCATGGAACTGGCAGAGGAAGGATGAAAGTCGATTGAATGCTGTAGAAATAAAATTTCTGAGGCGAATGTGTTGTAAAGCCATGTATGATCGAGTGAAAAATGTTGAGATTCGTAAAGAATGCAAGGATGATGTAAGCGTAATGAGTAAGATTATGAAAGGGACGCTTAGACGGTTCGGGCATGTAGAACGAATGAACGAACATGAAAGTGTTAGGAGAATATGTAACGCGAATGTGAATGGAAGAAGCTGGGGACGTTCGAGGAAGACATAGGACGATCAAGTGAATCAAATACTTGAGCAAAACAGAAGAGAATGTATGAGACGTTGTATAAATGTGAATGAAGTAAGAATCGTATGCCAAGACCGAGTTGTTT